>CM031241.1:301055886-301144300 GCA_018340775.1 Taxus wallichiana var. yunnanensis
TCTCAATTTTTGAACTCAAAACAATAATTTTTTTCATTAAAATACAAAACAGATCCATTGTAGGATCTCTACATTAAACAAATGGGCAATATTACAATAGTGAAATCTTTACAACTAAAGCCATGAAAATTTTTCCATGGTTTCTCTTTTTGCTCTCATGGCTCTTCCTCTTTCTCCTCTCCCTAAAACCTGTAAAACAAAAATGAGAAAATAAGTCAAAGGATTGAATAAGAACACTTCACATGATTACGATTAGTGTAAAATCCCTAAGATGCTAGGGCCCTCATTGAATCCATCTAAAGGTTGTGATTCAACCCTATAAAAGTTATGTCTCGAATTAGGTGAATGTATGTCTTAAATAAAAGCATGTGTAGCTTAGAAGATAAACTTAAATTATAACCTTAATGTGTAATTGATGACTTAGAGGAAAAAACCCTTGACTCTTGTAATTAATTAAATCAAATTTACTCAAGGGTAACTAGACAACATTTAATTTAGGGATTAAATTTAATTGTATTTAACTTAATGGGAGGGTAAGTTTAGACTTAGCCCTAGAATAATAAATTAATAAATGACTTTAAAACTATGTTACTAAATTAAATAAATATTGTAACAAGGGGATTTTAAGCCTGACTGGGAGAATTAAATAATATTAATTAAATCAAATAAAATATTAATTGGGAATTAAATTAAATCTAGTTGAAGATATTCCCATTATAACCTAGTTTAAACAAAAAAAATCATGTTTATTTAAAAGCATAATTCACGTTTATTTTTCATCAACCATTCTTTAGATATTGATTCTATTATTTTCAAATAAGAAAATATTCATGACTAATATATTACTACACCTAGACCATAACATTGACTTAAATTAAAGAAACATCACTATATCTTGTCTAATTTTATATGCTTTTTTTTTTCGTAATTCTTATTTATTATTTTCTTAATTTAGTTGATAGTGTACATGGTATAAAATAATCATTCTTCACTCTTGTACCATTATTTGCATCTTGAAATGCATCAAAATGTTATTATATTTATATTCAGCGGTATTCACGCAAAGTTTACTATTCTATTGATTTTTATAACTCTAAAAAGGGTTAGTATATGACCAAGAAAGATCCCTTCATTGGAAAAAATAACTATGTTTATTTTAAAATAAATGTCTCTAGATTTATATATTTAAATAACACTTTCCATTATGGAAAATTTCCTCTCTGATTTTATTTCTCTTAAATAAAAATGAAAGAAAATATATGTTTTATGCGAGTGGCAATGGTTTAATTACTTTTAAATGTATTTGTATTATTTTTTATACATGGATCACTAGTACCCATTTCTCATTGTCTACGCCAACTCATAGTTAATTTTACTATAGTTATAATGTATCCAAATTAAAAATTAAAGTTACCCATCAATATGGTGACAATGTGTCTTTCACAAAAAAATGTACATGGCTAGAAATATTGTTGATAAATACAAATATATTTTATTTTTTTGGATTTTGTATTTTCTACATATATATTTAGATAAAACTCATTTCCTAGGCATATATGTATTATTTTAATACAATAAAATTAGCATTGTTGTAATGCACAAAGTTCAAATTCAATTTTAAATATTTTTAGTTAAGCTTTCATGATAGAAAAGGGCTAGTGTCGGATGTGAAATCTTATGTTTTTTTATTTTTCTATGTGAGATGAAATATTTTTACCAATAAAGCGGCAAGTTTGAGTAGTATAAACCATATTGAACAATTACAACACTTTTTCTCTATTGGTGGCCTTAAGCTTTATATGTACTAATAGAGATGGTGTTTTTCTTTTCACATTAATAATTTAAATCACTTGGAAGAAACCTAAAGAAATATATTCTACAACTAACAACATCATAACATAATTTTTCAATGTCATTTGAGTTGTTGGTTCACGAATAGATGTTGTTTCAACACATCTTAGAATCATTTGTCTATGACATCTAAACCCTTAACACAATGATATTGATTCTCAAAAGTCATGGGTTTAAATGATTTTTTTTTGTAAATTGGTAGTTATTTTAGATACATTTAATTTTAAATTTACAAGGCAAAACAGTTGTAATAGATACAAGAACTAATCTGATCTTTTAATTATGACATCATGACAAAATACAATATTAAGTTATATTTATACATATATAGTAGGTTTTTTTACATATATAGTAGGTTTTTTTACAAGGACTCTACCCTGGTACAACAAGGGGTGTAAAAATTGGTCTAAAAATTCAGATTAAACAATAATCACATGAGATACAAATAATAGAAAGCATCCAAGCTACAATGGAAAAATACAAAATACAACAAAATACAACAAAAGGAGGCCAAAACACAGACAACATGAGACACAACTTCAAAGCAACAAAGAAATAGAAGAAATTAACAAAAAAAAAGTAGATAAAGAAAACTAGAAATAAAGACGGAGGTATCATCCAAAAAAATCGTTCTTTTAAGTAGCCAACCGGATTGTTGCAATATTTTAAGTCTAGATTTTTTGATCTTAACTTTTTCTAGTCTTCATCCTCGTAATCTTCCCAATCTTTCACTTGTTTTTCCAAGAGACCATACGATATCCTGACATATTCACTATAACCAGAACCCTCCCACAAATCAAGAATTTTTTTACAGACAAGGGTCGCAAGGAGCTGTCTTTCATATTTTTTATTTCTTGCATCCTACGGTCTCCGCGGGTGGAGACTCCTCCTCAATGTTTAGCACTATTTTAACATCACCATGTGGAAGGAAAATAGTTTCCCCTTCAATCTCCTCACTCACCATTTCTACTCCTAGATCTTGCATTATACATTCCTTATGTCCATTCTCTTTACCATCTGAAAAGGAATATCCTTACCCTCAATGTGAGTGGAGAAGTATTCCACCTGTTTAGGTCGATTCTGAATAATATTACTCCTCATTTCCTCCAAATACACAAGAATTTATGGATCATAAACTACCAACTAAGGAATAACAAGCGACATCTCTTACACGTCATTTTTTTGGTCTTCAGCGCCTTTCCTTACCCGCGCCTGCCCAGGAAGGCAACAATGCACAGATCCGTGCCCAACATTTCTACAGTTCACACAAACAACAAGGGAACTCTCATAATAATTTATTTTTTCCCAACCCCAAAATTTCAAACCAGATTGATTGATGAAGGAAGCGGTTTGCTATGGTCAACTTTAATACAAATTCTTGTAAAAAAACATCCTTATGCGGGACCTTGTCATAGAATCAATAACAATAATACTTCATAGGGCCTTGGCCACACCTATCAAAACATATGTTTCCAAAAACTCTAGCGGTAGAGCAGGTAACCTAACGTAGATACGATAAACTATAGGCACCCCAGAAAATCCTGACCTCCATCTACAGATAAAACTAACGTTCCCCGGATTATCTTGAGTAGATCTTTCTCTAACATATATATATATATATATCTTTTGTCTTCTCGATGATTGATCACACCAAGGCAATTCATATTCTTTTAACACAAGTAAATGTCTAATTGAGTTACAAGGACTCCAAGAAGGATATTTTTTTTATTATTGGCAAATAGGTTTTGAAAGGGATTATACCCTTGTACAGAGAAGGCTCAGAAGCCGGATGTGCCCAAGCGAGCAAAAGAACAAAAGGTCAAAAACAACAAGGACGCAAGTAGGAAGAAAACCTACCAAAGACAGCACTAAAACCCGTAAAACCCAGCAAGAAAACAACAAAGAAACAGCGCCGATGAGAACAATTACATCCATCCTAAGTGCCTCGGCGCGCACCCCCTCCACGAAAACCGCGGAAAGATTTCCTACAAACAGTGCTCCAGTCCGCCTTGTTTTCGTCATCCACGTCGAGAACCACCTCTAAATTTCCTTTTAATATGGGTGAGACAGAATTTGAAACCCTCGCCTCCGAAGTCAATAATGAAATCATTTCACTTGTACTGTCTATCTTCCTTCTGCTACGGTTCAAATCTGCATTTAAAGGTCTTTGTTTATGATCTTTCATAGATTTTCTTTGTCGGTTCACTTCCCTCGTGGCAGTCTCCAATTCTACCGTATTTACATCTGTCTCTGACCCAGTCTCCCATTCGGAAGATTCACTATCTACCTTGTTTGACTCGTGAATTGTTTTGATTGGATTTTCCCGCGTCTTCCACGCCGTAGCAGCCTGTCCCACGTGAGCAGAGAGGTCGCCATGCAATGCCGCGAGCAGAGCCATTTCGGACGGGTTAGTTTCGCCATTGCAGTCTCACACACAATGGGTCGTGAGATCTCTCCTCCGATGACCCGCACCTCCTCTCTGCGTTTTCCTATCCATTTCATCCTTGTCCCGTGGAACACTTGCAAGTTTGGCTTGGAAGTCGACCTTCCAACATTCAAAGCACCAAACGTGGTCTTCGTGTATGATGTTCGCACAAGACGGCCCGTGGGAGAAGAAAGAATGATATTCTTTGGGAGAACAGCCCCCACCTCCATACTAACACATAGTCTGCTCTTACTAGCTACGCCACGGCTTTTGTTGCGAGTTCCAAGGAGATTAGCTCTCCAATGAAGCTGCTATGCCAATAAGTACTTCGTCCTCCCAAAATTCCACTTTGGGAGAGCCGGCAAGAGATATCCAAAACAGCTTATATACTCCAAGAAGGATATTATCCCTAATCTGAAATCCCGTTTTACTCTTATATGATTTAGTCTAACATTTCACTATTATAACACCCACATTTTACACACACAAAAGCAATAAAAATACCGGGATAAATTGTTTTTGACTTACATTGCTCACTATACAACGCCACAAGGGCTTCAAGCAAAGAAAACTCAAAGACGCGTATGACACATAAGTAATCGAATCACATAGGCACATGACAACACCATATACATTTCGATGCCACACTTTCCCCAATGAACGAATACTAGTAATGACCCAACCACAAGAAAATGACTCAAGGATTGGCAAACCCACAACACATCATTTCCCTTAATTGCATCTTAGTTACAATTAACATTCGAAGAACATTATTGTGCAAGGATAATTTTATCCTTTTTCTACTCACAAATTCTTAAGTTCATTCCACATTTAATTTACAGTTCGACCATTTCAAGTTGGCTCTTTATCCTTTATGAAAATTTCCATAACTTACATAATTATTTGGCATATTTTAAATTGCATACAAAGTACTTAATTCTCTTGTTCTTATGTTAAGAATATGCTTCTCAAACATTTATTCAATGGTTAAATTTTACCCTTGCTACACAAGTGAATTTGGCATGATGCCGAGAAAGAAATCTTAGGACTTAAGGGAGATTTAGATTCAAGACACATGTTCCCACAAACATTCTTCAATCACGGTATCTTTATTTCCCTATCATAGTTAATATAGTTCAAAACAACTTGTTGAATCCATTCAACATTTCCACATCAAGAAATTTTATTTGGATTCATATATATCTTTTGTTTTCTGAAGTTTGATCTCACCAAAGGAAATTCATATTCTTTTCTCTTACAAACTACAAAGTAATAAACACATGTTGAAACCAAGACATCCACTTGTGTCATTTTAAACCCCATCATGAGATCAATCATAGGACCTACTACGTTTGTTCGGTTTTGGGCCACTCACTAGGGTACAAAGGGCAAGTAGGCATAAGGGATAACAAGACCATTTTTTTTACACTTCTCTTAAGTCAATATATTTTAAATACAATTGCATTTTCTAAGATTTACGAACAATTTCCACCCATAAGTTAAACCCTTAATCAACCAAGGTTTGGTTTACTTCCAATCGTACCTAAGGGTCAACTCCCCAACTAAATATGAGTATAAGGTGAGAGGAAAAAATTTATGCTAAACGACCATCAAGAAGGACCAAGGTAACCCATTTATCTGAGAGGAACTAAAGAGGTCATTAACAAGAGTTTAAGTCATAGAACAACTATTTCACTAGCTCCATTGTGTCATCTGGATCCCACAAGGAATTCATTTCAATCTTCGTAAGACTAAGTAGTCCACAAGGATACTAAGGAAAATTTGGTTCTACTTTCTCCAAGTAAGGTTTGTCCATGTCATTCCTAACTCGGTCATCGGGTTCACAACAATAACACTAAACATATTGGCTATGACAACAACTCGGACTAGGAGTCTTATTTACCTAAACTAGGAGGTTCTATTGAGTGAAAATTTACGTTCATTCTATGGTTTCAATTTCTTATATGGTAAGAAGGATCACACATGAAGACATGTTATGCATGAATCTTATACTAGGGTTGAGTGTTTCGATTAAATTTTTTTATTACATTTACAAGGTAAGAAAACAACACACTAATTAATAAATCATTTATTGAGCATCGAAAATGCACTAGAAGATATTAAATTCAAAATTCATTTACCACATATATATAAAACCTTTTTACCATACGTAACTATGAATCAAATTCAACCTATGATTAAATGCATATTTCATAAGATATCCCTAAAACTAGCATCTCCTACATATTAGCAAATTTCAAATACAACTTTTCTGTAACATGGGACTACATTATACATATATACATTTTTAAAATGACCTATATAAATTACAATAATAAACAATGAATTTCACAACGCCTTTTCGTCATCTTTCTTACATCTTGCAAAACCATGTGAGCATGAAATCAACGATAAATCACTGGCATGACATCCACCCTAATCTAGCATAATTAATATTTTTCAATTTCACATTTCCATATAATCATGATTATGATTTGAATTTGAAAAAAAAAAGGTTTAGAGACATGTATTCATTTCACCTCATTTCATAACCAATGAGAGAGAAGGAGAAAGGTGTTGGTATCCAAATTGATTCTCCCACAAGGGCCAAGCATCATCACAAAACTAACAGGATGCTTAGAGATAGACGAACTATGATATGAGTCATTTTGTAGCTAGGGATGCGATTCGTCTAGCTCTTTGTCACTTGGGTGTTGGAGAAGTGGATAGCACCTCACTAAGGGTTTGATCTACCCACACTACTTTAGGCTATGCCTTTAACTAGGGTGAGAGGACCCGTTATGTAACCCATGTCTGTGAAGGACATCGAGAGACCCTTCTCTACATAATGTTAATGATAAACTTAAGGAAATATGATAAATACAACACAATATAACTCTCACGAGTTGTCACACTAGAGAGTGGAGATGTTTCCTGGACAAAGGTTAGGGTTACTAAAGACAATAAATGAATCATGTTTATCCTGCATACTTTGGCAATGGAATTTGTTCATTTATGAGTACACAGTAAAAAACAGGGGTGGTTCATGTAGGATTCATCGTTTGAGAAATTTATTGGTGGGAAGTTAAGCAAAATAGAGTGGATTGTACGAGATCTTTGAGTGTCTTTACATAAATTGGAAACCTCACAGATAGAATTCTTAAAAAAACAAGATATTCATGTTAGTTAAGAATCACAACACCCTAAATGGCCCAATCGAGAGGTTGGGCATCTAGTGTGATTTCACCACATGAGACCATCTCTCAAGCTCCGGGACATGTAAAACTTCAGATGGACCTCAAGAGAAAGTTGGTTCTTACTTCCTAATCTACATGCCACAAGATACTCTAGTGCGGGAAGAACCTATTCTATTCTAATCCAACCATTTTGAGGGGATAGGGAGAAAGAGAGATAGGGTGAAAGAGCCTACACTAAGTGGTGATACACCAAAAAAGGAAGTGTCTGATCACGACCCAAAATACCTGAAGTGGAGAGAAGTGAGTAGAGGAAAGGGTGGACAAGATGCACCACGGACCAGAGATAGATTTCACACAATACACCACTTCAAAACTCATTAAGCACAGCTCCAAAAATATGTAACAAACATTAGAATATGCACAGTATACCCTGCAATGATGAGAGGTAAGAAGAGACAACAAAATAGGCCAAGGATGGACATATACATCATAAAATAGATTTTATTGCTCCAAAATGTTACATGGTACATCATCAGTGGACAAGAGGCAAGAAAACTCCATTACAAAGCCATGGGAGGAGTCTTAGACTCTGAATTATACCCTAATGAAGAAAGAGAGGGGGATAGATGAGAAACAATGGCCAACCATTTGAATATGCCCCTCCTTTATAATATATAGGAAGAATAAGAGAGAGAGGAGGAAAAAATTTGAATCCTGCTTCAACCACTTTGAGATACACATTTAATCCTACTTTGAAAGCTCAACCACCATCAATCAATGCCCCTCTCAAATCTTCCTATAATCTATCGATTTTGGTTCCCTATGTCTGCTTGGTGTGCTAAGGAAGAAGAATGACAGATCAAATAAAATCTAATCTAGTAGTTGAAGAAATCAGATTCTACCTTAATGGCATGGAAGACATTTTCTAATTTTTCACTCACTAAATCCTATTAAGAATGAAATTTTATGTTTCCATAGCGTATAGGGTGTCGAGAAGTTTCCAAAAAGTCTTCTCCCGCCTAAATCGAGCTTAGGTCAAAAGATATGGCCATTTGAATATTTGGGTCGCGAGCGCGCAAGATTTTAAAGAGTCTATCCGTACTGGGTCCATGTGGTAGCCTTACACATCTTGGAGATTCTCTCCCTACCTTTCACTTCTAAAATTACACCAGCTTGACATGTGGTGGCTTCCACGAGCTCCTTGGGTTCTTTTGTATTTTCCTCGTCTCTTTGTTTTGCAAGCCAAAAGTCGACCTTGGACACGTGGAGGCCTATCGCTTGTTCGAAACCCGCCCCAAATTTTACCTTTGAAATAGCACAAAGCACTTTCACTTGGCTCCCTCTCGTTGGTCTACCTTTCCTTTGACTATTCAACCCCGAATCTATCCTTTTTGGGGCGGGACACGTGCAAGGCCCAAGCTCATTTGAAAATCCTCTTTCGATTTTACCTTTGAAGGAGCATCATTAAAACACGTGGTGCCTTCCTCCTACACTCTTATACTTAAATAATTTTTGGGCCCACTCTATCCCACCTTTTTAGTTTGGACTACGTGGTGAGAATAAACTCATTTGGGTCTCCTCTCTTTGGATTTATCTTTGAAGTAGTGTCATTTGGACACTTGGCACCTTCCACTGAGTCAAAGACTTTTCAATGGCCGGTGAAAATTTTGGGGCTCTGGACGTGTGGAGGCTTGGCGCTTGTTTGA
The DNA here is from genome assembly GCA_018340775.1 of Taxus wallichiana var. yunnanensis. Taxonomy (NCBI): domain Eukaryota; kingdom Viridiplantae; phylum Streptophyta; class Pinopsida; order Cupressales; family Taxaceae; genus Taxus; species Taxus wallichiana. Next base: position 301,065,066 of record CM031241.1, read on the forward strand.
GTCTCCATATTTTTAATTAATCTTTAGAGGTGCAACATTTTTACACTTGGTAGCTTCCGCGTTTTCTCCTCCATACTTAGTCATTTTTGGTGCTCGTTATGAATCGTTTACAAAGCTTGAAGACTTAAAACCTTCTTCATTTCTTTTCCTTTGAGCCTCTGGTTTTCTTCCTTATGTTTGCTCCTTCCCTAACCTTGCTACTCCATTGTAGATCCTATCTGTAACTTTTCTATTAGATTTAAAACATGGTCTCGTACGATGGAACCGTTTCCTGAATTTCTTCTACATAGGGTCGTGGATGATCCAATTTTTTTCGGGGCTTAAAATGAGATAACAATTGGTGACTTGCAGGGGCATCTCTCTACTAGATGAAGAGACCAGTAGCCTTGAAGCATCCGTTGGGCATGGAGTCAAGAATGATATCCTGATACTGATCCTATCTCTGATCCACGAGCTTGACTGTTTGCAATTGGTGACCATGAACCTACCCTAGAAACAGATTGTCTCAAAAAAAAAATTAGTTTCTCTGCATTTGTTTTATTTTGAAATTAGCAACTGTTACAGACAACTATGGGTCTTTTGACATGAATACTAAAATTCTTGGCCTTGGTATCTTGTGTAGCAATGTGAAAAAAATTATGTACAAAGACAAAATCATACATTCCTCAAATGAGACATGCGAGTGTGCACAAGCACTTCTTGATTGAAAACAAAGTCTACTCCTACTCCTACACTAACCAGAGAGAAAAGAAAATCTTAAACAAAGCTTGCCATAGGCAGGGAGAAATATCTTCCTTTTCTCAAAAGGGGCAGCCATGAAAATTATTTGACACTGAATATGGCTGCTTGTGTGAGTGAAAAACGATGAGACAATTAGCTGGTCCTCCACCCAAATCATCAAGGTATCAACATCAACCAAAAATACCTCCTTAGGTTGATTAGCATTGGACCCCTGGAGGTGTTGATGATGACACTTGGTACTTTAATACTCACCCTCATGCCCTGAAGTAGGCATTATTGGTTTTGGCTTCTCCTTAGCTCTAATGAAGCCAAGTACTGATTGGGCATGCTTTGGTCCTTTGAATTTTCCTTTTTCTCTAAAATTTAACTCAAAAATGGAGTCTTTTTTTGGACCTTCTTAGATGGATGGTGTGAGTGGGATGATAGCCTTATACTCTTTCTCTTCCTCTACAACAGTGTGACTTTTGGAAGATAAAAATCATCTAACTTTGATTCGGGAGGTATGTTACAAAGTGTAGGTTGTGTGTACACATTCTCTTCCATGGTAGTGGGTTCTTGTGGTTGAAGAATAAATGATGGGGAGAAAATATTACAATTTCAACTAGCTTCTTTTCATCAAAACATTCTTTTGAGTCTGATAGGAAATCAAACTCTTTATTTTCCTACTATAGAAATGTCTCTCCCCTTGCATGGTGATCTTAAAATCTTCATTATCTTCACCATATGAAGCTTCATCTTCAAACATGAAGCTAGTGAGTTCAGGATCTTCCAAAAAATTAGAATTTTGGAGAGGTTGAATGGGAGAGGGGTCTGTATTTTCTTGTGTAATTGGATCATGATTCAGTGCCTCTGAATCTGTCTTGGTCACCTCCATATGCTCCTCTTTAATTGGACTTGGAGCTGGTTGTTCTTCTTCCTTCTCTTGTGAAGAACATGGAAGAATCATATCTTCTAACCTTGGTTCCAGAGGGATGTTGTGAGACATAGGTTGTTTCTCTTTAATTACCTCCTTCATGGCAAAAGGCTCGTGTGCTTAGAAGGTGGATGATGGAGGAGGAAATGATTTGATCTCCATGGGCTCTTGTCCATAAAAGCAATCCTCCAAGTCAGATAGATAATATACCTCCTTGTTGTCCTGTTGCATGTGCTCAACCTCCTCCATGGTGTCCTCCTGATTTGAAACTTGCTCACCATGGTCCCACTCATCTTCAAACATGAAGTTTGAAAGCTCAAACTCTTCTTCAACATTAGGGTTTGAAGGGGATGAAGTGGGAGGAAGAACTGAAGGTTCTTCTATAGCCTGCTCCACACTTGGAGCCTATGAAACTGTATGTTCCTCCTTCGTCATGGGTTCATCAATCAAATCAGGCCCTTGAAATGAAAGAAAATAATCTTCAATGATGCTTTCTTCATTGAGTGGCTTCAACATTGATTTGATCTCTCCCATCTGCTCCTCTTCAATGGGGCTTGGAGATGATTGTTCCTCCTCTTTAAATGGTTGTGCAACTTAGATTAGATCAACATTCTCTTCAGACAAAGTGCCATTAGGGACACTGTATTCAAAGAAAATAGGTTGTTGATCTTCTTCTTTTTGTTTTTGTTCCTTCTCTGCTGCAAACTCAACCTCAGCCACCACTAGCTCTTCAACCTTGACCTCCTCTATTAGCTTGAACATCAAAGGAATCTTTGTAAACCCAATAATAACAACCCAACTCTTCAGATTTTTGTCATTTATTCTCTATTGGGCTCCCCTTCTTGCTTATTCTCCTTGACTGGATTCTTGAGTCTCTTCCCAACATGGACTTGGGAAAGCAAGAGGAGTGGCAGGTTGGGGTTCAACCAACTTTGTAATTTTTTGTGGTGGGGAGGGAGGTGGAACTTCTTGTTTGTTTGGAGGGGATGACTGTTTGGAAGGGAAAAGGCAGAGGAACTGAGGTGGGATGGGAGATCAGGAGATGGAGAAAATAAATTAACACTTGGGGTAGTAAATGAGGGGCTTGACTCTTGATCATGCTGAAATGATAAATTTTGAGAAAGAGAAAATGAAGAGCTAGGAGGTGGTGGACTTACCCATTGACAAGGTTGTCTTGTGTCCAACTCATAAGCCTCAATATCCTCAATCCATTGTGTAAGTTGAGGTAGCATTTCAACCATGAAGTCAAGCTTCTCTTGAGGGCTGTAATGTCTTGGAAAAGGGCCTTCCCATGGACAAGGTGCCTTGCAACCAATCTTGAATTCCTTCATTTGTGTTATGGCCCTTGATTGAACCATGTTAGCCTCCATTTTTGAATCTTCTCTAGCAGATTAACTTCTTCCATTTGACTATTGTCATTATATGCATACCCTTGTTCTTGATAAGCTCCATAGCCAAACTGGTTTTGGCAATGATCATATGGGTAGGCATGATTATTTCGGTCCGATAATAATGATGATCCGGAGAAGTTGGTAAATGCATTGGAGGTGGATTGCACTGTTGTTGTTACAAGTGTGAATTCCAAGAAGGAAATGAAGTCATGATTGCACAACCTCATGGAATGGGAGAAAATGAAAGAGAGAGAATAAGAAAATGGATGAAAATGAGTGTAAATGGATAGAAAAGGTCTTTAACTCGGAGGATGGATTATTGACTAGATGGAGTCGCTAGATGTGCTTGCATGTGTCTCAAAATGCTGAACCTTAATAGGAACACACCAACCTGCTAAGATGAATTGGTAAGGTGCTTCAAACCTCTCCCACTGGGCATGCCAAAACTATTAGTGTAGAATCACAAGACCCCTGAATGGCTCGATTGTGACGTGGGGCATCCGGTGTGATTGTACATGGGACCATCTCTTAAGTTGTGTGACTTGTAAAACTTGAGATGGACCTCGAGTGAAAAATGATTCTTACTTCCTAATCTACCTACCACAAGCTACTCCAAAGTGCGTGCATAACATATTCTATCCTAATCTAAACATTCCAAGGGGACAGGGAGAAAGAGAGAGAGGGTGAAAGAGCCTACACTAAGCGGTGATACACCAAAAAGGAAGTGGTTTATCATGGACGTAAACTACTTGAAGTGGAGAGAGGTGAGCACAGAGAGAGGGTAGAAAGATGCACCAAAGACTAGAGATAGATTTCACACACAGAACACCACTTCAAAACTTATTAAGCATAGCTCCCATAACCTATAACAAACATCGTAGTATGCAGTATACCTGTAATGATGAGAGGTAAGAAGGGACAGTAAAATAAGTCAAGGATGGACAGATGCATCATGAAACGGATTTTATTGCTCCAAAATGTTACATAGTACATCATCAAGTGGGCAAGAGGCAAGAAAATTCCATTACAAAGCCATGGAAGGAGGCTTAGACTCCACATTCTACCCTAAGGAAGAAAGAGAGAGGGGGTAGAGGAGAAACAATGACCAACCGTTTGAATATGCCCCTCCTTTACAATATATAGGAAGAATAAGAGAGAGGAGGGAAGAATTTGAATCCTACTTCAACCACCTTGAGATACGCATTAAATCATGATTTGAAAGCTTAGCCACCATCAATAAATGTCCCTCTCAAATTTTCCTACAATCTGTCAATTCTGGTTCCCTATGTCTCGCATTGGCATGCTAAGGAAAAAAGAACGCATGATCAAATAAAATATAATCAGTAGTTGAAGAAATCAAATTTTGCCTTAATTTCCTGGAAGAAGTTTTCCCATTTTCCACCTAGTAAATCCTATTCAAAATGATAGTTTATGTTTCCATGGCATAGAGGGTGTCGATATGTTTGCAAAAAGTCTTCTCCCACCCAAATCTGAGCTTCCAGTTAAAAGATATGACCATTTGAATATTTGGGTTGCAGTGTGCAATATATTAAAAAATCTATCCATAATAGGTCCATGTGGTAGCGTTGCGCATCTTGGAGATTCCCCCTACATTTTGCTTCTGAAATTGTGTTAGATTGATACGTGGTGGCTTTCGCGAGCTCCTTCGGTTCCTTTGTATTTTTCCTCGGCCTTTGCTTGGCGGGCCAAAAGTTTGACCCTTGACACATGGATGCCCGGCACTTGTTTTTGAAATAGCGTCATGCCGACACTTAGCTCCCTCCACCAGCCTACCTTTTTTTTGACTATTCAACCCCTGACTTTGTCCTTTTTTGGACCTAGGACACATGGAATGCCCACACTCATTTGAAAACCTGCTTTGGATTTAACCTTTGAAGGAGCGTCGTTAAGACACGTGGCACCTTCTGCCTGCACTCTTATACTTAACCAATTTTTGGGTCTACTCGTCCCACTTTGTTTTAATTTAGATTACATGGCAAGACCACACTCATTTGTGTCTTCGCTCTTTGGATTTATCTTTGAAGTAGCATCATTTGGACACTTGGCACCTTCCGTTGAGTTGAAGACTTTTCAATGGCCGGTGTGACTTTTGGGGCTCTAGACGCATGGAGGCTTGGAACTTGTTTGAGTATCCGGCTTTTACATTAATATTTGGAGGTGTTGCGGTTGGACACTTGGTAGCTTCCACTGTCTCCTCCATACTTAGTCATTTTGGTGCTCATTCGATTCATTTTGCAGAGCCGAAGACATCGAACCTTCTTCATTTCTTTTCCTTTGAGCCTCTAGTTTTCTTCCTTCTATTTTCTCCTTCCCTAGCCCCTCGCTAATCTATGAGACCCTTCCTATAACTTGTCTATTGGATTTGAAGCATGGGATCGTACGATGGAATCGTTTCTTGAATTTCTTCCTACATGAGGTTGTGGATGATCCAATTTTGTCGGGGGGCAAAATTGAGATAACAATTCCTTCAACTAGAAGGTGTGCATCAGTGAAGGCCCAGAGATGCATGGTTTCACACACTCTTCAAGAATTTAACACAAAGAATCATGCTAAAGACTCAATTAAATGCTACAAATCCCTGGTTCGTCACACCTAAGATACACTCATAGGCTTACAAATAATATTTATCAACATAGTGAGAGTAAAGTGATTTTAAATTGTTTATTTCATTACCAGATGAAGGATCTTCTCATAATGAAATTTCAAATGCCACAATACTAACACACGGATGAGATATTGTGTGACTCAGAGAGATTTTAACATAATATTGCAATAGGAACAAGAAAAACTATTTGAAAACATTCGAAATAAAAGCAAACACAATAATGCACATGATCAACACAGAGTCATTCAAAGTTCATCAGATTCATCAGCAGGGGAAAGTTTCTTGAAAAATCTTAGAGCCTATCAATGGTTGTACACTTGCAACCACCTTGACATGATTGAATCCAAAGACATAGGAAAATGAACTGGTCTCTCAGATGGTCTCTCGGGAAAATGGTTTCTCTCAAACTTTCTCAGAAAATTTAACCTCTGACCATATGAAAGATTATTCTGATTGCATTTATATAATTCACTCTCTCACTCATCCCAAATTTTCCCCAAAAATAAGAATATTCAAGGAATCCTTTGCTTGTTACAAGTTTGTCCCAGAAAGTGATGTTTAACAAATTTACACCCAAAGTTGCCAAGTGGATAAATCATGAATTGATCACATTTCTCAGACCCTCAACTATGACTGGGATGCCATATCATAATTTTTGACAGTCCTTCTAAATCATTCTTTTACTCTTGTCATGCAAGAAATCCCCTTTTAATCATTTTCAGGTGGCTCCATATGGTCTGGTTCTGACAAGCAATAATTTTCACCCTTGAGAATACACCTTGAGAAATGAGTTCCCTCACATGGATACCGCATTCATGTGTTTTGAGTCTAAGTTGGCTAGGTGCAAAGAGGAGTCAGCAAAAACCTCCACTTGTCTGCTTGGCACAACTGTAAAGGTGAAGTTTAGAGGTAGGTTTCCAAATAAGTGTGGGACCTCCACATGTTTAGAACCCTAGAGAGTTACATCGGTTACTAAAAATTCGAGTATGGGAAGGTCCAGTGGAAGCTTCCACGTGTCTATTTGGTGTAACTTTAAATATGAAGTCTAGAGGCAGGACCTCAAATAAGTACAGCTCTCTATGTGCCTGGGCCTAAGAAACTTTTCCTCGTCCTTTGAAAAAGTATCAGTATAAAGAGGAGCCATTAGAAACCCCCATATGTCTCTTCAGGGAACTTTTGATATGGTGCCCAATAGCAGAGATCCCAAACAAGTGAGGGCTCACCATGTGTCTTAGCCCAGAAAAGTTATTGAAAGAGTGTAAGGATCAGCAGAAAGTGCCACATGCCTAGGGTCGGAGAAATTTTCCTCGGCCATTGAAAAGCATAAGTATGGGAAGGACCAGCGGAATCTTCCACATGTCCTTTTGGCACTTTTTGGTATGAAGCTCAAAATAAGGACTCCCAAATGAGCACGGGCCTTCCACGTGTTTAGAATCTAAAAAAGTTACACCAAACACTTGAAAAAGTCTAAGTATGGGAGGATCCGAGGGGAAACCTCCACATGTCCCCTTGGCACTTTTTCAAAAGTAAAATTCAGGGGCAGGTCCCTAAATAGGCGTGGGCCCTTGACATTTCATGGGCTTAAAAACATCACTTGAGAAGTATAAGTATAGTGAGGAGCCAGAGGAAGCTTCCACGTGTCTCCTTGGTGAAACTGTAAAGGTAAGACCCAAAGGTGGATCCTCAAATGAGTGCAGGCCCTCCACGTGTCCATAGTCTAACAAAGTTGTACTAGCTGTTGAAAATTTTGAGCGTGGGTAGAGCCAGCAGAAACCTCCATGTCTCCTTGTCGCAATTCCAAAGGTCAAACCGAGAGGCGAATCCTCAAATGAGCATAAGCCCTCCATGTGGAAAATATTTGAGTTGAAGTGGGCCTAAGAATCTCAAAATGCCCCGTAACCCGCCTCTCCACTTCTAACTTTTGATGTGGGCCCTAAGCGGAGTTGCGAATAATTTCATAACTTTTCTCCTTAGCAAAAATAGGAAAAAATATGCAAAATGTCGTGTGCAACCCACCACCCCGCTTTTAACTTGAAAAATGGCCACGTGTCCATCTTTAGGGTCAAAGTAAGAAATTTCCCTGCCGCTTCATATTGTTGAATAGCTAATCGAGAAACTAGCGGGGTCAGAACTAATTTGGATTTTTTTACAAATGAGACAAAAGTGACAAGTTTCACCAAAAAGACCCACCGGGCCACATCCAATCTGAAAGGACCACGTTTCCAAGGATGTTGGGATAAAATTTAATAGGAAAACATGACTCGGAAAATATAAGGAAGGAGAAACCCCAAATTCATGCGCAAATTACAAATTCTTTCTCATGGATAGAGAAACGATAAACAATGCACGGATCAACATGATCTGAAAACCTAGGAAAGACTCGATAAATGGCATCATGGTGAAGGAAAAGAGTTTCGTGTATCCATACAGGGAGACATGAAATACTTCAAACCATGCAGACTGAGAAGTTTTGAACAAACAGGGTGATATTAAATTGAACACCAACAAAAGGAAAGAGAGAGAGAGAAACACTATTTTTTCAAACTTTCAATTTTACACGACAGTCACATAGTATATTTTCAAGCGGTTATTTACAAGTGTCAACAAGTTTCCAAGATGGTTTGCTAGCTGACAGGGTTCCTACAACTTTCCTTTTACGTTTTCCTACTAGTTGCAAAAACATTCGATTAGACTTAGAGGTGAAGAAACCACTCTCAAATGTTGTCTTTTGATGAGTAAACACACCACGAGTAAGTTTTTCTATGTCCTCCTATATCCTAAGAATTCACAAGATCTGATGAAATTTAGAACTCGATTTAACGGTTTACAATTAGCGGATATTTTTCCAAGGCCATTGGTCATAATTGGCCTAGTTGAAAATGATCAAAAGTTAGTTCGAGGGCCAATAAAACCACATCCAAAACTGACGTTCGATGGATGAAAATGTAATGAGAAACTTCCTACAAGTTCCCTATATATGGAGAATTCACCAGAGTCAAAGGGACTGAGAAATAGCAAACGGTTTTCAAACGACAACAAGTTTTCTTGAGCCACCGGTCATAATTGGCCTAGTTTTGATCTAGTCAAATAAAGAAGGGGGCCTATAAAATGCCTTTTCCAAACTATCAAGAAGATTTTTTTCCCCAAACTGAAGGTTCCAGGAAATTGTCTAGTAAAAATTCTATAGGCTTGTGAAGGTGGATAAGCATTTCATTATCTAGGATTCAAATGGATATTCGATACAAAAACTAACTTTTGAAAATTATGAGCTTTCTACAACTGCAAAATGGAATAACATGGCTCCAAGAAAGGCATCAAAAAGATAACAGATGATCATTCAAGGTCAATTCAAGGGTTAACATGGCTCCTCGCATGACAACGTACATGTAGGAAACTTAACATCTCCTTTCTAGAGTTACGAAGGTTATTTTGCAAGTCTCCGAAAATTGTGATTTATATGTTTTAACAAGGGATCAGCCAACCTATTTACAGGGGCTCCACATCAACTTATCAATAAAAAATGGGTACTTAAGTAATATGGTTTGATTGGGATGTTTTCTACATCATCACGAAATAAGGGTTTAAACCCATTATTTACCAAGGAATATTGGATCCTGTAAGTTACGTTATGATGTCTTATTGTTTTGAAAACGTGATTATTTAAACAAATGGATCTATGATAATTCGTACGATTTAAATTTTTATCTTATTACAAATGAAAAATTAAATGATAAGAATTATGAAAGATAAAGATAAAAGAACCATTCCTAAGAATATTAATGTTTGTAGAGCACGAGGTTCTCCACGTAGGTTCACTCACATTCCAAAAAGCTTCATCTCTCTGTTAGTATTCCATCAGTCCGCATGCATCAAAAACCCCTCTATTTTGGAACATTCAAGACACATCCCTGTTTAGGATATTTGAATCCTTCTAACCACCCTGACCAACACTTGTCATGTTAATCTAAGTTGCCACATTTAGTACACAAATCTCATTGCAAAGCTCTTATTCTGCATGGGTTAGAAGCCTAGCGGTAATGAAGAAAGGCCTTCTCCTCCTCACGCTCCAAGAGACCATATTTCTCTAAGGAATTTTATTAAAAATTTATTTTGTGCCTTCTATACACTCCCACATTTAGCATACATGTTTATTAGGGCAGTCCTAAATACCACTGTCAACATAAATTTTTGAGTGACCCAACATCCATGAAAGGAGCGAATTCTCAACTATGGGTGTTGACAACGAATGCACAAAGGGCAGTGAGGATGTTTAGAGGGGAGAGAAAATCTTGGATTCTGTGCTTCCTGCTCCACATTTTTGATCATAGCGGTGTTGTTCTTATCGAGGTCCATACATTTGATGGAAAATTTTTGAGTATGGTAAGAAGAGTGCATTATAAACCACAACGCTTCCCAATTTCATCCACCAATTTAAACTCTTCATAAATGACTGGATATTTCTTGTAGCCCTGCATCCATAATCGTGACCATATTAAAACCACATGAGCTAGTTTTTGCCTCCATGGCGGTGGGAGGAGCTACACCACTCCAAGCGCCATTTTCTTCTATAAAAATCACCCACACAAAGATGAATTTCACCTTTCTAGTCTCTTTATTTATTGGCGAGCACATGAATGGCAGTTCCAAAGTTTGAAGGAAATACATCACCCTTTTTTTGTATATACCCTGTAATCATCGAATTCCATTTTTACACAGGGTGGGAGGTTGCTGGAAAATTTTGTGGAATTATAGATCTACACCTACCCATCACATTTGTTTGAAAGTTTCTAAGACTTTTCAACAAACCCATTTGTGCACATCGTGCATTCCACGTTGTCCACAGAACCACATTTTTGCATCCATATCTACCAGGGCACTTACAACTAAAACGTTTGGATAAAAATCCTATAACATTTATGCTTGTTGGATCTCCATCCCCTACTCTTCATCTCACATTTTTGGCACAAGTTTGGAGTGCACAGGCATAAGAAGTTTGATTCAGTTAGATACTTACTTTTGCATTAGACGGATAATGTGAAACAATGAGACTGTCTAATGAGGAAACCCCTGTATTCTGTTAACTTTCATAAACATAAACAAGGAGAAGTTGTCTCTTTCTATTTATTAGTCAAAGCATACCCCACCCTGCACCACGCCATCAACTACCTCCATATGTCCTCCCCGCACACCATCACACATGCCTTCACGTGAAGTTACTTACTCCATTCACCCAAAATTACCTAACCCATACACATCACATCCTTTTATTTTTTATTTTATTTTTTTGGAAAATGTCTTAGGAACTACAACTATGGTCTCATTATTGGCATCACTTTATAACACAAGATTTACGAAAGTACTTGTCTAATATCTTAAATAAGTACATTATTGGAAGCATTAGAACCAGACAAGAACCACACATGATTTTTTTCAAAGTGAGATTCCATGTTTCCGCATTTTGCGATTCCGCATGAGAAATTTATTTTATTCTTAATGTCATAAGCGACATAACAAGGAATTACGGAACAAAGTTTTCAGTTTCCTGGTTTCTCTTAAGTCAACATCTTTCAAATCAATTTCATTTGCAAAGAGTTACTTATAATTTTCTACCCACCAGTTAACCTCCAAATCAACTATGGTTTAGTTTAATTCCGATTTACACTCAGGGATCTATGCCCTATAATAGATCAGATTAAGGTGTAAAAACATATTTACCCTATAAAGACTTTGCAAAGGACCCATGCGCTATACTTTCACTAGACAAGACAACACATTTAGCTAAGAGCATCTAAAGAGGTCATTAACAAGAGTTTAAGTAATAGTACAACTATTTCACTAGCTCCATTGTGTCATCTGGATCCCATAAGAAATTCATTCGATGAAGAAATTTAATTCTAAATCTAACTTTGGAAGACAAGGTAGTCCACTAGGATACTAAGGAAGTGTTAGTTCTACTTACTCCAGATAAAGTTTGACCAAGTCATTCCTAACTGTCAGGTTTACAATGATGTCACTAAACATACAGGCTATGATGACAACTAAAAAAATTGGCCTCTTATTTACTTAAACTAGGAGGTTTCATTGAGTGCAAATTTCATTCAAAGGTCTTAGTTTTCTATGCAAAAGGGCTAACACATGAAGGTTAGTTATGCACAATTTTTTTACTAGGGTTTACTATTTCATTTAGATTTCTTTAATACATTTTCAAGGTAAGGAAAACATGACACACCAATTAATTAATCATCTATTACACATTGGAGATTCACTACACGATAATAAATTAAAATTTATTTAACATATATATATCCAACCTTCTTACCAAACATAAATCTGAATCAAAATGATACCTATGATTAAATGCACATTTCTCAAGGCATCCCTAAAACTAGCATCTAATACATATTACAAAATTTAAAATATAAACTTTTATGTAACATGGAAATACATTATACATATATACATTCTATAATGAACTATATAAATTACAATAATAAATAATGAATTACACCACGCCTTTTTGCCATGTTTCTTACATCCTGCAAAACCATGTAAACATGAAATCAATGATAAATCACTAGCATGACATCCACCTAATTCTAGCATAATTAACGTTATTGGTTTTCCATTTACAAGATGATAAAATACACATGCAAGAAGAGAGGGTTAGAGGCATATAATCATTTCATTCCTTAACTAAGGGAGGAGAGAGAAAGAGATAGGGAAGAGAGAGAAGAGAGAGAAACAATATTTTTCCAAAAGTCCAATTTCACACAACAAGTCACAAGATAGAGTTTCAAACAGTTATTTACAAGTGTTAATAAGTTTCCACAATGGTTTTCTAACTTGACTAGGGTCCTACAACTTTCTTTTACATTTTCCTACTAGTTGCAAAAATGCCCAATTTTAGCTCGAAGGATAAGAAAGTACATTCAAAAACTATCTTCCGATAAGAAAATTCATGATATTGAAATCCTACGTATCCACGTCTTTACCAAGAATCCATATGGAATGATAGGATTCATAACTGGTGAATGGTGTACAATTGGCGAATGGTTTTCCAGAGCCACTGGTAGTAATCGGCCAAGTTTGACCTAGTCAAGCATCGACTGGAGGCCTACGAAACCCCTTTTCCAAACTAATAAAGAACGTTATTTTCCCAAACCGAAATTTTTATAAAATTTTCCCGTAAAAAAATACTAGAGGTTTACGAAGGCGAATAAGCATTTTGTATCTCCGGACTCAAACGAGAAAACCAAAACGAAACCCAAATTTTCAGTTTTAGAAGCTTCATACAAGTGTAAAATAGAGTAATAGGGCTCTTAGATGAGTGGTGAAGAGAGCACATATGGTTAAATGAGGTCGATCTAATGTTTGACGTGACTCTTCGATATAAGCAAGGATCACATATGACACTTGACAAGTCTTTCATGGAGGTGTTTAGAGTGTTCTTTAGCACGTCCATTGAAATTGAGTTTTTCTAACTTTGCAAGGTGGACACAAAAGGTTGTTTTAATTAAATCATCTAGCTCTCGCCAATCTAACATTGCATAACCATGAGGTAACAAGCACAATCGATGGTCAAGTGTAAATCACGAGGTGTGGGTTTTATTGTTTTACACAAAAATTGTGGTTAAAATACCCTATAGTTTAAGCATGTAATGGTTAATATTTCTATAGTAATGAAAATGAAAAATTATATTAGATAGAAATTATACAAGATGCAAGTAATGAGACCATTCTTGCTGAAAAAATCAAGGTAAGAGGAGTTCTCTAGGTGGCTCACATTCGATCCATGAGACCATAATTCTTTGAGGCACTTTATCAAACAATTCATCTTATCCAATTATGCTTCTACATTTTCCCCATCTAAAAAAATCCACCTCCAAACAATTCTCGAATGACCAAACCTTGCTCTAAAGCTTCTAATTTTGCACCAAGTGGTAGGATGCTCGCAATGATTGTAGGATTTAGGTTTAATACTTCCAATGGTATTTTTGAGTAGCCTCATGTCTTTTCAATAAGACCATTCTTAGTAGATCATGCATTATCGTTCATGCACCATAATATTCTTATCATGATCCTTGCATAAGCTTCCTCTTTTTTTTTCTTATCTACTATGATTGGTGCAACTCCAATATTGGCCAAAATCATTCTATATGTTCCTTTCACAGAATCTAAAATTATTTCAAGTTCTCTTTAAAAAATCATTTTTGTGCAGACCTTACAACCACTGCAGTCCACTTGGTTGCCTTTTATTTCTTTATTAAATTATTTTTCCAATGGTTCATGATCCTTTCCTTGGCGCCTGCATTTCCTTCATAATTCTTGTTAAACCACTCATGAGATTAAGGAAAGCTTCCACAATTTATTTACAGGTCTACCAAAGCTCCAAGTTCACACATCAGAGAATTATCCACTCTTTTTTATACTTTAATAGGCATTTTTCTTATTCACAAACTCCTATTTGTGCACGGCATGGAGGATGTCGGGAAAGAATGTGGAAATAAGCTTTACACCTGCCAATTACATAGCTTAGAAGTTTCTAAAGTCCATTCAACAAATACATTCTATGCATAGTGAAATCATTGAAATCCATAGACCACGTTTCTCCTCAGGAAAGGTTAAACGACACACAGGTTTTCACATTTACATATATCTACCATGACTGATTCACAAGTTCCTAGTTGGAACTGTTGGGAGGACGTTGGCATGCTATGGAGTCTTTTATTCTCCTCTCATATTCATATTTATTTCCTCGAATCCATACTCATCCAGCTCTTGTTTGCTAAGATTTGGAACAACCAAATCCTTCCATGTGATTGTCAAATCTTTATTTTTTTGCTTTATTATAAGACTTTCTCTCTGAAGATCTTTCTAAGTATGAGTCTTCTTTTCCCCAATGGAGTGCCTCATTAACCACAACCCTCTTCTTCATCAACACACGAAAACAATAGCGGCTGGAATACAATTTCCTCTAAGAGACAATTTAACCCACTTCAGAAGCATATACAAGTTAGAATCAATCGATTTGTGTGTAGTAAGGTAAGGAGATATTTTTATGTTATTCTATACTAGTGTGTAGGGCTGATTTAAACCATAATGTACTGATTTCAGGATGGCTATAGTGAGAGATCCATTTGCAAAGATCCCTGTAATACTCTATCCATTGATGCAGCTATCAACTACTGCTAATTTTCCAATGTTAACCTAGGTTCCAACATGGTTTACGCCTTGGATCCCAAATAAAGTGGTTGAATCATTATGAAAATAAAATTTTAACGCATCTTAGGCACCCGTACGCTGATCAACTCATGCCACACACCTCTCTCACATCTCAATCTAATAAATTCAACAATCAATCACACACTTCTCACAATATAATTATTTTTTAATTTTTTATTTTAGTATTATTTTATCATGGAAATACATTTCCCTCCCCTTATAAGAGAAATTTATTTGATGTGACATAATTCTAATATTAGAAGAGGGTAGTCATAGGAAAGGAGGAAAATGAAAATGAATCATGCCACTCATGAAAGGGTACCTGTCGTTAAAGCACTACCACCGGGAAGAAGGTAAGTTTGACAAGCTCTTTTAATGTTTTGTAAGGATTCATAGTTCCACTTTACATTATTACCTATTTACTTTTTTCCTTAATAATATATATACATTTTTAATCAAGCTCTTAATATTTCATTGTTTAATATTTTAGTTGTTTTATGTTCATGGGTGCCCAAGAGTAGTTGACATCAAGGTGACCAAAAACTCAACACAACACAACGACCCATGAGACATCTTGTTACATACTTTCACTACTATATTACATCACAAGGCCTTTAATTCCACCATGAAAAGACAACAAGTAGTCCACATACCGAATAATTTCCAACAATTATGTCATAGGCATAAATCCAACACACACATGTGACTAACAAACAATGAAAATTGACACTGATACAAATACAATTGATATAACATGACCCAAATACCATGACTGTACCAACTCAGTGCCAAGTCAATATCCAATAATATATATTAGCCAAGGGGAGTGTCAAGCCTCAAACATAGCAATGTCTAACAAGAATCATAATAGTACACATAACTCAAAGTACTAACACCATTCACCTCCCAAAAATCACCAAAAAAATCCATATACCTCTCAAAGCATCACAAACAACTACATATACCTCCCAAGTATCAAAAACAAATCCATATACCTCCCAAAAAAATTATAAAACAAATCCATATACCTCAAAAATCATCATAAAATAACTTCATATACCTCCCAAAGCATCATAAAATAAATTAATATACCTCCCAAAGCATTAGAAAACATCTCCATATACCTCCCAAATCATCGTAAAAGAACCACATACACCTCCCAAGAATTACGTAACAACTACATCTACCTCCCGAAGCATCACAAAACATCTTTATATACCTCCCAAGCACTAAAATAAAGATAAATTTTCCTTTCGCTACACAAATGAGGCCACCACCCTTGGCCCTAGGCACATAACGTCCAAACACCTCTAACCCAAGTGAAATAATGACTCGTGGTTCAACAACCCGCTAGTTATTTGTAACTCCTGGGGCATATCCCTATACAACAAAGCAGGTCCATAGGTTTTACCACTCCATGGTGAATCTCATGACCCGTTACCCACATTACGACATTAGAACCAACATAACAATCCATTTCAAGTGCCAAGTGGAAAAAATACAAGCCTTGGGCTAGGTTATAAAACCTTTAAACATGAAAAGAAAATATAAAACTAAGTAAAACAAATGGCCAAATAGCCATAGTTAGTGCAAAATTTTCATGTTAATGAAACAACCAAATAAAATGCCCAAAAATATAAGAACACATCAATCAAGAAAACTACTGGTTCTAGTAAGAAAAAAGAAAATGTTCAATTTATGAATAAAATACATATAGAGAAGTAGCACATCACAATAACTATGTGGCCTTATACGGCCACCAAAGGGGTACTCAACGAGTTGCTAGCACTCAGACATCGAGCCTCAACTCGTAAAATAACATATCAAATAATACAACTATCATCATCTCTCGCAATCTCGAATCGCCCCTCCACCACTTCCACAATGATCAACATAGTCGTAACTACACTTAGGTTGAATCCATATGATAACCATATAGGGAGAGAGAAAGGAGTACGAGTCACCTTCTACTGAGCCTAAGGTTTCCATAAAACACAATATGCATGACATTCATTGAGCAAGTTCCATATATACCAAATGAACAAAAGTGGGTTTTCAGCCTATGTAAGACTCCACTTCCTATCTCATACTGAATTGAGTGACTGGTCAATGGTACACATTTCCTCACTCCAAACATACACCTTTTACCTATTTCCCTCAAGTTCAATTAGTGTAAGGTTCACAGATAACACATAACCGCATCACTTACACAAGGGTCAGCACACACACTTTATCCATAACGCTCTCACACATGGTATCTCAGATAGGGTACATCACAATCATTACATTCACTGGTTACAATACATCACATTATCACATATTGCACCCAATTGCAAGCACTTTACAATAACAATCATATGTTCACCATATGTCCCTAAATCACGACATGAACCATCACATATTACACAATTAATACGTATGATGAACACAACGAGTAACATTACAACATAAAATTAATTTCTATATAACATGGTGACACACACAATTCATCACAACATGGTGACAACATCATGATACAATCTAATTCACTATACACTAATTATGTTAGGAAACACATCAACACACCTACATACAACAAAATAACAAGAAACTCCAACACTCCGCAATCAACAAAAAAATATTTTCACACACACCAAGGCAACACATCACACGTGAACTCCCCATTGAATCCAAAAATGAGAGTGAATACTCTCATCACAATCACATCAACATGATAACAATTACACACTAAGTGACATGCACAACATGTGCGTTCGTAATATCACAATTACAACATTGTTCACATTACAACATATATCACATTACTCTTCTAATATCCACCACCACCATGTAAAATCATCACTACTACAATTTGTCCAAGAGGTTTGAAAGCATGAACCTCTGCTTCGATACCAAATGTATGGCCCAAAAATATCACACACAAATACAACAAAAGTAAAAAATACTAGGAGAATTTTTTTTTACTTACATTGTTCACTACAGAACACCACAAGGGCTCCAAGTAGAGAAACTCAACTACTCATTAGACACTTACCTAATTCATCGACTCACATAGACACATGACAACACCATATACATGTCGATGCCACACTATCCCCACTAAATGAATGCTAGTAATGACTTAACCACAAGAAAGGGACTCAAGGATTGGCAAACCTGTAACACGCCATTACCATTATAACATATACGTAATGATAAACGTTTGAAGGACATTATTTTGAAAGGATAATTTTATTATTTTTCCACCTACATATTCTTAAATTCATTTCACATTCAACTTACATTTCAACCATTTATGTTGGCTCTTTATCTCTTACGACAATCTTCATAACTTACATAATTATTTGCCATATTTCAAATTGCATACAAAGTTTTTAATTTACTCATTCTTATGTTAAGCTTATGTTTCTCAAACGTTGATTCAATGTTTAAATATTACCTTTACTACAATAGTGCATCCGACACGATGTAAAGTAAGAAATATTGGGATTTGAGGTAGATTTAGATTCAAGATACCTTTTCCAAAACATTTTTCAAGCACGATATCCTTATTTCCCATCGTAGTTAAAATAGCTCAAAAAAATTGTTGAATCCATTCAACATTTCTACATCAGAGATATATATATATATATATATATATATATATATATGTTAGAGTAGGTATTTACATTTGCTCATGTTTACCTAGGTATATTATTTACCTTTATTGTATTTATCCTCACTCACTTATGTGTGTGGATATTTTATTTATTTATATATATATTATGAGATATTATCTAGATGTTAGGTATAGTTCTTTCCTTGATCTATGGTATTGACTAGTGATGTCTAGTTCTCTCATAAATCTACCGACTTGACTAGTTCTTTGATGACTAGTTCTTTCTATGATTTATGGCTTGATCTACGACCTTGACTGGTTCTTAAATTGTTAATCCTTGCCTTTATAAGCAAGACCCATTCTCATTGTATTTCATTGGGTTCCATAATAATATATGATATTGTTGCTCATTTGTTTGCAAAGGTTTTATGTAAAGTTATTCTAGTGAATTGCTTTCATCTTATTGATCGTGGTGTTTGATTAAGATCTCGTGTTCTTGGCTTGGTATGATCGGTTATCATTCATTTCATCATATTAGATCTATAGATGATATAGACATCCATCCGTAAGTTTTTCTTTGCAAGCAAGGGTTTATTATTTTAATGTATTTGGAATTTGTTAGTAATGTTTTGCAGCATGCATTTTCATGGAAAATGGAGTGCAAACATTAGATTTTGAAGGTTCCAAAACCATAGAATTGATTATAAACTCGATCATGTTTTAAGGAGTCAAATTTGGGTGCATTCTTTTTATCCATTGGATATAAGAATGTACCTACGGATGCATTCTTTTACCCTCTGGATATTTAAGTTTTGTATGCAATATTTTATCCACTAGATATAGATCTGTACCTCTGGGTGCATTCTTTTATCTATTGGATATAAGCATGCAGCTTCTGGATGCATTCTTTTTACCCTCTCGCATATTTCTATCTTGATGCAGTCTTTTATCCACTCGGACGCAGATATGTACCCTATGGGTGCATTCTTTATCCATTAGATATTGACGTGTACCCTCTGGATGTAATGATTTACCCTCCTGGACATTTTAAGTTTTGGGCACAAGGTTTTATCCTTTGGTCACAAGCTTGTATTGTGTGGATGCACTCTTTTATACTTTGGACATTTGGGTGTCACGTGTACCTTTACAAAAAAACAGCATTAAAATATTATTTTAATAGAAAACCTTCTAGAGCTCATAAATTTTAATCAGAGTTCTCGGATTAAGGTGATATTTGTTTTAAAATTATGTATTTTTTCCGAGATCAACGCATTGGTGAAATTTGTATACACATATTTCAAATTTAAAAGGTACTTTTACTCATTGTAATGTTTACATGCACTCAATTATAAAGTGCCAAATTTGGGAGGGTGTTGTAATCACTTGTGGACGTAATTTCAATTGAGCCCGACATCCTCAAATTTTGGGTGTTGCATTATTGTATCTATGGGTGTATGCATTTATATCTCTCTTTTTGTTGAGATATTCTGGATTTGTATTTTCGACACTTTATTTTTTGGCATGTTGACAATCTCTCTTGTGGGGGAGCTATTCTGGTGAAGCCCAATGTTAGTTTGTTAGTGTTCAAGTAGTTGATTTTGGCAACTCATATAGATATGTGGTGTCACTCTACCCATTCAACAGTATGGGAGGGTATGGTGTTGATATTGATTCTTTGGGTTTCGTGTCCTTGCCTTGTTACGTGTTGATACTGCTTCTTCAAGTTTCGTGTCTTTGCCTTATTACCTTGAATTTTCTTGGATCGTGGCACTCCTATTTATTTAGATCTCATCTCCTTGCCTTGTTTCCTTTCTTGTTCTTGGATCATGGCACACCTATTTGTAGTAGTTGATCAAATTATGTTTGTTATTTTTTTGCACTTTCAAAGCATTACTCCATTGTCAATATCCTCGCATGTAGCTATTCTAGTGAAGCTCAATGTCGTTATTTTTTAGTTTTATGATCAAGCAGTGGATTCAGACCACAATGTCCACCAAATTTCTTCAACACTATACAATTTTTTGGAGCCTAGCTTCCGAGGATATCTTGCAGCAGGATTTTTCTCTCTACTTTGTTATTACTTATTTTGAGTACCTTGCGGTGTCCAATTTTCCTAGTTGTTGTACATGGGTACCTCATTAGGGCTTATTACCGGACCCACCTTCTTTTCCACCCACCTAACCTATGCTTATGGAGGGTGCTAGTGTAGGTTATTATTTATCCTTTTATTTATTTGTTAGGATAATTCTTATACTTTTGTTAGCCCTACACTTGTTGGGTTAGCTTGCTTAAGTGTACTAGTTGTATGGAGTTAGCTTATTAGTTATGTTGAATTAGCTTATTAGTTATGTTTAGTTACCTTACTAGTCTTATGGAGTTAACTTAACTACAAGATCAGTTAGTAGGAGTTCTTCACCACTAATTTAGGTAGTAGTTGCACTTCCTCCTCATATATGTACATATTTATTATTGAGTAATTCAAATCATTGTATTATAATGTATTGAGCATTATGGATTATGATGGATTTCTATATATGGTATTTTAGCTCTTCTGCTTTTGTAAATATAATGTGGTGTTCTATTAACATCCGAGATCGTGGCTATTTTTCTGCCTTGGTTCTTTTCTTTACGATACAAATTGGGTACGCTTTATTGATGACCGACGCCCACTTCTAGCTATCTTTTCTATCTTGGTTCTTATCCATTTTCTTGGGCGTGTAAAAGCAAAATGGCTATTGCACTTTCATCTTTAGAGGTAGAGTACAAGGTAGCAATTACAGTGAGTCAGCAAATTCTTTGGCTTTGCCAGTTATTGATAGAGTTTGGATTATCATAGGATTCACCGATTGTAATTTGGTGTGACAACCAAAGTGTAATTCACATTTTTTTGCAACCCAGCTTGAGCACCAAAGTGGACCAAACATATTGAGATACACATCCACTTCATTCATCAACACATTCAGGATGGAGTTATTTTCTTGGAGTACATTTTGACTTAGCAGTAGGTTGTAGACATATTTACGAAGCCTTTTGCATCACCTCACTACCTTGAGTTACGTGGAATGCTTAGGGTTTCAGAAGTTGTTCTTGGGGGGTGTTCCTGAGAACCTCTTCCTTCTTATTATTATTTCTCTTTCCTTCTAGCAGGATTCTTTCCTTCTTTTGGTTCAAGATTTCTTGTAACAACCCAAAATCACACACACGAAGACAACACAGTGAAATACAGGATAAATTTTTTTTGACTTGCTTGACACATAACATGACGCAACATGTCGTCACCAAGGATACAACTAACACTGTGAACAACTTAATACAAGGATGGCCCTAAAGGCAGCACGGAAAACGTTCACACCTTTCAAGGACAATTTACTATTCACTTGCGAAAGGACATGGCAAAAGACCAACCACATTACATAGTTATAGCTGAAGACATCCCACTGTGAAAATCTTCTTAAGATTACTGATTTACTAGAGCCATCTTACAATTCTTAGCTTACGTTCTGGAAAGTTCAAGATTTGTTTCATACCATTCTTCTTTTAGGATTAAGTTTCTTTTCTTTTGTAAAACTTGAGGACTATCCTAGGATCACCTATAATATGAACATTCATTGATTAATTTGTTTACAAAACCAGGTGGTATACAATTCCACAAGGCTATCTATCTAAACCCCCTCTACTGAAACTCGTTTCATACCCACATTGCATAAGGAGGAAAGCATCGAATCAAAAGGAGAGGAGTATCGTTAAGGTTCAGAACCCTAATCATCTTTGATCAAAGAATTAAAATTTTATCGACCAAAAACAACTTCATTATTATCTTCTTTATTTATTCATCTATGTATTCCTCTTCTTTTATCTTTGATTATCTTTAGAAAAAAAAAAAGAGTTTCAACCCACTAAAATATGCCTAGAATAACATTGATACTAGTACCAAGGAGGGTTACTAAATCCATAAGCATTATGACCTGAAAGAAGAAATTATCGTTATTTAACAAGAACACAAATCACGGTTATAACATTTCCATTCAACATGGCACATGAACCCAAGGAGTCAAGAGATTGGATTTCACTTGGGTCAAGAACAAGAAGGTAACAAAATAAGCCAAGCCATGCTACAAAATTTTCACGACTGCAATAGATATCACCAAAAGAATACTCATAACAAGGTCAAGATTGAATATTATTTCTCACAAAGGAAATTTCAAGTTTGACTACACAAGAACAAGACACTCTATTTCACCATTACCGAACAATACAAGGCAAGAGGTCATATCAACTCTCTTTACAAGCAATGTTACATAATTTACAACACATTGGACATTTTTACAAGGAACTTCATAATGGTACAGATGAAACTTTTACACTCTTTTCTTCTAGTCTACTTGCATAATCCATCTGCACAAATATTAACTAGAGTCAGTTCGCTAGAACTGAGCATGTTAAGTCTATGCATTGAAATAATGAGCTAACATTTAACAATAGACATGAAAGGAATGTTCTACTTCATGAAAGGATCAAAGCCAAAAAAAAAACCACTAATCTACTTTTCACACGAGGTAAGGATCTACACCAGCCAACAAAGAGGAAGTCAAACATTCCAGCAAGCAGTATGTCACAAAACAAAGAATCAATTCAAGAACTTATGGGATAGGAACGAAAAGGTCAATAGTATTGAGAATTTTGATCATGCAACCCTATGGATTACGCAACTTAAATCTAATATTCAACCCATCCATCTTAAAAGGAAAAACTTGAGAGTCAAAGACATACTAGTTACGATCAAAACGTGAAACAAAACATAGTTACCCAATCCTTCCAGGAGGATGTTTCATAGCAATAAAGGGATACGTGACCCCGAAGGAAACATTCCATCGTTACAATCTAAACAAGAGGTCTACCACCTCTTCCTTACAAGGTCTTTTAAAAGTAATAAACGTCAACTAGGATTCTCTCTAATTTCTTTGGTTTTGCAAACTAGGATTCTCTCTTCCATTCCATCGTTACAATCTAAACAAGAGGTCTACCGCCTCTTCCTTACAAGGTATTTTAAAAGTAATAAACGTTAACAACTAGGATTCTCTCTAATTTCTTTGGTTTGCAACTAGGATTCTCTCTAATTTCTTTGGTTTGCAACTAGGATTCTCTCTTCCGAGAACTTTCTATTGCTAAAGGTTGTATCCTTAATCCCATTGATCTACTTTCGACATTTGAGGACCATAATGAAATTTCCTTCTTTCTTTCCTAATGTCTGATACCAGAATAGATTATTGAAGAAACCACAAGCCGCAAGCCTTATTAGGAAGCGAGCAAAAAACAAAAAAACAAAAAACAAAAACAAAAACAAAAACAAAAACAAAAAAACTAGCTCACAAGTAAGCTACACTCTAGGTAGGTAAGCATGACAACTTTTAAATGGAAAGCCTAAACAAACTTTATTCGTAATCTTCATAAATAGCATACATACTATTATCCAAGACAATATAGCACTATGTGTTAAATGTTGTACAATATCAATTTATTCCAACATGACTCTCACTTACGCAACAATTACATTCAATAAACAGGTAATCAAGGAGTAGTGTTACAACTAATAAAACAAGAGCCACTCTAGCTAAGAACCCAGATTTCTATATTTTGATATTCCCTATCAATGATGATAAAACACCGCAAAAGAAATATACATGCATTTGTGTTTTATCATGCGGTAAATCTACATTCAGTAGATTTGAAAGGTGAGAACTATCTCGGTCAAGACAAGCAAGGGACAAGCCAAAGAGGGAAGAAGCATTCGAGAGTGGGGGTAGTACTAATGAAGGCAACCCCTAAGGGAGCAAAAAGCAAGAAGTATCTACTATCGAGAAAGCAGTAAAAATGCACTCCAAGCATTTATGAGCCTTTATTGATTTGATATCGCTTAGGGTAGCCATAACCAAGCGTTTTGAAAGGTAACATTTTTTTTTTAAGCTTCCATGTTTCATAAGAATGTCTTTTTCCCATTTCGAGATGATTTGATCCAAAACAAACAAAGCAAGTTCAACATTGTTCTCACCATATAATTATAACAAAGTAAAGATAACAAAAATTTTCCCTATGCAAACCAATCATGAAAGGAACAACGATTCAGGAGAAGGAACAGGAAAAAAAAGAAACCAATGCAATCAAGGACAATCGATAGAATCAAACACAATATTCCATCTTAAAGCGTCATTTCAGGTAGTAGATCATTTATTTCATGAAGTTGAAAAAGGAAAGCAAAATATTTCAGGGGCTAGTCTTAACATGCCTGGTTTAGAACGCCATCTCCATATGTAAAAGATTTGTCTCAAAGCCGCTGCTTGCCCTTAACCCAAAGTGCTCTGCGAGCTTGTGCTAGTGCCACATTCACGCGGTGAAAAATAGCTACAACCCAACCCCATGATTCAAAGCTCGGACATAGGACATACTGATTACATCATGCTCCTGGTTCTGAAAGACATCAACCATAATGATATATAAACCTTTTTCTTCATCAGATTTGGGGACAACATAAAAACTGTGGTAGTTCCAAAAGAAGAGCGTTGTTCCAAAGTAGATTTCGCCAGCAAAATTTCTGTATGAAATAGCATTTTGGTATGCCAAACAAACTTCAATCTTGGATTTCAAAGCATCAGATATTGATAAAAACCTTTTCAAAATTGTTTTCATATATGGATGCCTTCTCTTGCATAGGCAATAGTAACTTTGATATTGTAATCAAACTAGCGTCTAAAGTTTCAGAAAACTCTTGCTAAGTTAGTCCATTTGATGAAACTTGTTGCAAAGGTACGTTTCACCTCCCAAACAAGGCATTTCTACTTCAGTATTTTGCAGAGGGTTCCATCACTCCAATATTTTTCATAAGATTAGCAATTGAATGTCTTCTCGCCAAACTGCTGGATCCACTGAAGATGTGAATTCCACTTTTTCATTTGCTTCAATATGAGAACGTGCTTTCTTCACATTGTGTGCTACTCTCAATTCAAATGTAACTGTCATCTCTTACACATGCACGGAGATTAATATATATCATCAGCACATATTTTAACAGCAAAACCAGGCCTTAAATAGCTTCTAAAGAAGCCTTGATTTTTACTTACATCATATAAGGAGGGATCAAATGTGCAGAAAAGGCCACAATATCCACTCAATGCATCCACAATGTTGTGGTAAAAACAAGAAATAATGCAAGGAAGTGTTGTTCATAACAAAAGACGATGTGAAAAAGAAAGTGGAGGCAAGCTGCATTTCAATGTTCCTTTGCTCTGTATCTTCACAACAAACCACCATATCAACCCATGGGCTAGGCGCTGGAATAACTTCCAGCCAGAGCTAGGAACAGTATTGAATGCAATCTCAGCCTCACTTGCAAAACTTGCCTCAAGATTTGATTGAGCTTCTTCCATGTTAAATTCATCACCTGGACGGAGCGACTTTCCAAAATGAAAAGGCAAGACAGCTCAACCAAAAACTTTATCCCGTTCTTCTACTACAGCGGCGAGATTTTGCAACAGCTGGTCATGGCTGTGGTCGCGTGCAACCAGAACATAGCATGATCAACACCAAAGGCTCCCTGGGGACGCCCTGCAGCACCTGTCACGCTTAACTCATTCTGACCTCCACGAGTAGGGAGGGAGGAACAGGCGGCTGCAACCAGAACAACATTTAGCAACAAAACACTCGGCCCCCATTCTAACCAGGACCCGCCAGGAGGAAAATCGTTGTGAAAACAGCCTGAGCGGCCATGGCAAGGAGAGGAACAGCAACAGAAAAGTTCCCAAACACCTGCGACTCCATTGGCCTGGGGTTTTTCCACGCCATGGCCTCTCAAATCCCAACAAAACCAACCTCCTTGATCACGCGGCCAAAAGTCAAGGGGAGCAGTTAGCACTGGGCGCGAGAAATTTGCCAATCCAAGGAATTAAAGGAGGTGGGGCGGCTGGCAGAGGTAAGGCTGGCACCAGCAGATAGAATTTTGACTTTAAAAAAATCATGTCCCCTCCAACCTGCGCCACACACCTACTCTCCCTTCTTTCCCACGCAAACCCTGCTTTCCTTCATTTGTTTATTTTTACTTATATTTTATTTCATTTCATTAACATCAATAGTAAGTTTGTAACTCAACTATAACATCCGAAGCGCTACTGCGAGCAAACAAGCATACAAAACTATAGAGCAAAATAACAGACCTGGTTTACGCTAAGTCGCATTTTAAATTTCGGCATTCTATCTATTTCTGAATTAAATATATCAACCAAACATACCATGACACGGTTCTATCGAACACGGTAGAATATTCATTCTATGACATTACAAATACAACAATAATATTATTCAAGGAGGAGGTTCCCTCAATTGGAACTCTATCTCCACGAATGAGAAACCGTCACATGAACAGCATGCGCATTTACCTGCCATTAACATTATAAATACTAAAATCTTTAATCAATCCACGTTAGTTCACTGACTGGTTAAACTCTGTTGAATTAAATATATGTGATATATGGACAAGATTGCAGTTCAATGGTGAGGATGAAGGTTCATTAAGTATAAATTCTTTACAATATTTTAGATAGATAATGAAATAAATAAGATCCTGACTTTCCTTAGTCAAAGGAAGACTTTGGTATATGATATAGATATACCTAAATTTAACGAGTGTAAACAACTGTATGTTAAAGGCTTCGAGTAAAAATATACGCTTACTCAACAAGTGTTATCACTCATATGTTGAAAGCTTCTCAACAAGTATTAACAGTTATATATTGTAGGTTTTGATATAGAGATATGTTTATCACACAAATGTTATAAACTATACGTTAAAAGTTTCAATAGAAATAAACACATAGTCAACATATACTGCAACGACCCAACAAGGAAAGGGGTCACTACGCCATGAACCTGGGTAACCGCCAAACGGGGTATTACATTTCTTCATGGATATATTGTACATGAGTACCTCATCAAGCCTAGTTAGTTTCGGGACTCATACCGTGTGGACATGCCACTTCTATTATGGCCCCTAGCTTCACTTAGGGGGTTGTTAGAGTAGGTATTTACCTTAGCTCATGTTCACCTAGGTACATTATTTACCTTTATTGTATTTATCCTCACCCACTTATGTGTGTGGATATTTCTTTTTATTTATTTAGATATTAGGAGATATTATCTAGTTGTTAGGTATAGTTCTTTCCTTGATCTATGGTATTGACTAGTCTTTTCCTAGATCTATGGTATTGACTATATCCTTGACGTCTAGTTCTCTCATAAATCCATGGAATTGACTAGTTCTTTTATGACTAGTTTTTTCCATGATTTATGGCTTCGATCTATGACCTTGACTAGTTCTTAGATTTTTATTCCTTTCCTATTTAAGCAAGTCCCATTCTCATTTTATTTCATTGAGTTCCATAATAATATATGATATTACTCGTCATTTGTTTGCAAAGGTTTTATGTAAGTTTATTTCGACAAATTGCTTTCATCTTATTGATCGTGGTGTTTGATTAGCATTTGTGTTCTTGGCTTCAGTACAATTTGGTTATTGTTTCTTTTTATATATATATATATATATATATATATATTTCTAAGTTTGATCACACCAAGGTAATTCATATTTTTTTAACAAGTAAATGTCTAGTTGAGTTACAAGGAATCCAAGCGTGGCATTATTCCTAACCTCGAATATCATTTTACTCTTATATGCTTTACTCTAATATTACACTATGGTCTCATTATTGCCATCAGTTTATAACAAAAGAGTTACGAAAGTACTTGTCTAATATCTTAAATAAGTACATGATTGGAAGCATTAGAACCATACATGAATCACAAGGGATTTTGTTTCAAAGTGAGATCCCATGTTCCAAGCATTTCGCGATTCGACATAAGAAATTTCTTGTATTGTTAATGTCATAAGCGACATAACAAGGAATTACAAAACCAAGTTTTCATTTTCCTAGTTTCTCTTAAGTCAACATCTTTCAAATCAATTTCATTTGCAAAGAGTTACTTACAATTTTCTACCCACCGCTTAACCTAAAAAAACTATGGTTTATTTGAATTCCAATTTACACTCAGGGATCTACACCCTATAATAGATCAAATTAAGGTGTAAAAACATATTTACCCTATAAATCCTCCTGTAAAGGACCCATGCGCTATACTTTCACCACCCAAGGTAACACATTTAGTGAGAGGATCTAAAGAGGTCATTAACAAGATTTTAAATAATTGTAAAACTATTTCACTAGCTACATTTTGTCATCTTCATTCCACAAGTGTAACAACCCAAAAAATCCACACACGAACAACACAGTGAAATACAGGATAACTTTTTTTTTTGACTTGCTTGACACATAACATGACGCAACATGTCGTCACCAAGGATACAACTAACACTGAGGACAACTTGATACAAGGATGGCCATAAAGGCAGCACGGAAATGTTCACACCTATCAAGGACAATACATTTCTTTTTTTTTTTTTTGACAAGACAACATAGAAGTCCAACCACAAAACACACTTACAGTTAGGGCCAACCACAATGAAATATTCTTGAGGGTTATTTATTTTTAAAAAAAATACATCTTGCAATTCTTATCTTACGTTTTCAAGGAGACTCGAGGATATGATTCATACAATTCATCTTACCAAGTTAAATTTATTCTTTTTACACAGAGTAATTATCTTTAAATATTCTCTATTATGACTTTTATTTGCTTAATTCGTTTATCAAGAAAAAGGAGAATTTCAATTCCACAAGGCCATCTGCTCATCACTAATGCTACTAAGATTCATTCTTGCCCACAAGACAACATGGTTTAAGTTCAACACACTTAAGAGAAGAGATACAAGGTGCCTTGGAAAAGGGTTAGAGGGAGAAGGTCGAGATGAAACATCTTTAGGACCTCATTAGTTATTGCCAGTATTTAATTGAAACTAGGGCTCTTAACCAGAATTATCAACAACCTTACTTAGGCTTCGCTAAAAGTATTAACAAGGAGTAAAAATTTACTTTCCAAATGGCGGTGAGAAAGATGGTGAGGTCTCCAATTTGTTTTCTCTGGCTTATTAAATCTTATCATCTTCAAACAACTATCAGTTCATTTCACCTTAGGGTCATTTTACAAATTTTACCATAAAAGGAATAATGTTCACTATAGGAGCTAGGGTTATCGTGTTATAAGGTTTACTTGCAATGATAGTCTTGCCCTTGTTTACTTTAAGAATTTCCTGCTCTCAAGTTGGTGACCCCTATGTTATTTTATTTGAATACAACTTTTAATTTAACTTCCAGAAGTATTAAACAATCCCATGTTCGTTTACTTATGACACTTTATTACTAAGTCATGTCCAGAGTTTAACTCAAAATTTATTCTCAAGGCAAGGTTGTAGCAACACTCATTTACAAGAACAAAACAAGATTACATCAATTCTTAAAATACTAATACTCCAACAAGGTCACTCAACAACAATAACCAAATTTTCTTATAATTTCAATGATGGTCAAACAATACAAGGTTTCTAAAGTTCAGATGACAAAGTCCACCATACTTTATACTAAGACATTAATCCTCTTTTAAACTTTCCACTGGACGTTAACAACAGTTGAACAACATACAAAGGTTTCGAGCAAAGGAACTTCTCAACTGAGGTTGATGACAACAGTCTACAATTCTATCCCTCATCTACACGCAAAATCCATCTGCAGCAAATTTTCTACAAGAGTCAGTTCACGAGAACTGAGCAAGATAAGGCTACACAAAACCACCATAACTATTATCTAACAATATCATGAAAAGAAGCACTTTATTACAAGAATTTGGGTCAAACCTCTAAACTCTATGAGCACATCAAGTTATAATAAAGTCTATAACATGTCAATCAAAGAAGGAGAAGACCTTGTACTTCAGTTAGGAGCAAATGCAACGAAAGTAACAATCATATGAGAATGGCCCTTGGCCCTATAAGGAGAAAACAAACAATCTAGCAAAAACAGAATCCCCATCAAGTAAGTAATTAAACAATAATTACAAAATTGAGATTTGATACATATACCAGTCATCTAGAAATTTATCAAAGGTACCAAACGCATAGGCTAAAATAATATTTTTCCAAAAGAACAAGAGTTGATCGGCCCAAGAAGGGGGAAACACGGGTTTCAGAAATTAACACAAAAAGCCATGCATAATTGAGTTTCAAACCGGAAATCAAATAAAGTATACACACAACATAAGTTTCGAAGTGAAGGCAAAGTATACTAGTTTTGACCATTAACTACAAGGAGATTTACCAATCATCCAGGAAGGGTCAAAGTCTTACAGGCTAGTAGCAAACACGCGAGAGAGAAGAAGGGGTTCCATCCAACAAGAGTATACAATAATGTCATCAACAAATTTTTATAACACTAAAGGTTTGCAAACCTCCACTACTAGTACTAATGTTTGGTTAATTTAAAATAAATTGCCCACATCCCAAAACAACCATATTTTACGGCAACCCTGGGTAACACAGTCAACCATCGCACAAAGATACAAACATAACTTCAAAGTGACATTATCAAAACAAAACCTTCCGCTATGAATCCATAAGACTATCAAATGAAAGCTGATTTTTTCCGAAGGTTAATCACATTTAAGGAAATTTCCATCACAAACTATTATGGTAATTACGTGCATAAAAACCGACCAATATTAATTAATAGCGTTAACATTACAAGGGAGCAAATAATGCAAGTTAGGAAAAATAGAAGAGCACCATCAGCAATGATTCTGAGAGGGGATTAGACCAACTATTCTAGTGTCAACGAGGTACAGGATTCACACAATGAAACCTCCAGCTTAGTTGATCCGAAAAGCTAGTTATGGTTCAAGTTGATAGGGATGGTCAAGGCACTTCCTGAGGGTGGCCTTAAAAGCCTAGAAACAAGATGAAAGATAGTATAAGAGTCTAAACACGCGAGACGGACAAAACACGTTGCAAACAAACCTTTTCATTCTACCATTTTAATACCGAAACTCTAAGCTGGCTAGCCCACGCATTGCTCACACAATCCTACAACCTTTCTTTCTCGATGCCAAAAGGTTATCAAAGGGACTTGCGAAGGAGCTAACAAAAACGTCAAAAGACAACTTGGGTGCTAGGGAGGAGCTTCATAGTTATCGTAAACTTACTTCCATGATATCGAAAATACTAGTTAATCAACATAACAACTTGCAACTCAATCGCAGAGAAGAATTAATACAGAAACAAACAGACGAAGGTCTATCATTCGAGTAAGAGAAACATAACATTCAAAGGAGAGGGCACACGCATCCTTTCGACCCACATACTGCCAACGATAAAAGCTAAAACAAGACGACACAAGCAGGAAGGGAAATCTCCCATCATGACATCCAACTGACAAATCAATGCAAGGAAAGGTGGTTCGATTTCACAATATTTTTAAATAAAATAATAGTAGAAAAGTGTAGAAATATCTTGCCTGTTTCTCCAGCTTCAACAGGTCGTACAGACTCCACACGGGCCAGCAAAAAAACAATAGCATGAGACAAGGATGTGAGTACTGCCGCTGGCGATGTCAAAGGGCCAAATGTGATAACTGGATAGACAGATGGGGTAGAAAATTTAACAGTTGAGTCCTTTCACAAATCCACCTCACACCGCCTCGTAGTATGCTTCTGCACTGGAAACAACTCGAGGAGATTGTCTTCCATCTTCCCTCGCTTCAGCAGTCCTATGAGATCATCAAGGCTGTTATCAACCAAGTACTCCTTGAAAAAGTCTGTGATGAATAAAAGCACGATGCCCTTGGCCACAAGACAACCCAATTAATCCAGAGAAAAGACCATACAGAATGAAAAAGTTGGAGAAAAGAAATATCAAGAGATGCTCTCCTCGTAGTCTCCTAGCATTGGATTTACTGCAGGCTCTTTCTCACATTTCCTGCTCTGCCCAAGTAGCTTTCCATTTCCTTCAAGCAGTACTCTCCTGCTTTTCCCAATCTCCACCTACTCTTCTTCTTGCTTTTCATCTCAGAGATGCATACCATACATCAGATTTGATGAAGTAAACAGCATAGTCCAGTCCTCTTAACACTCAGAAAAGAATACTTTTTCGAAAGTGAAAATAAAGTCTGCTTCCTTCTTATCGCTGCAAGTTTCATATGATGCACCTTGTTATAGTGCAAATGTGCAGCCCATTGCTTACAGCTTGCTTCACTTAGCAGCACCAGTAATCTCCATAAGAACATTGTCATTGTTTAAGATGAGAGAGCTGGATTGCATTACCCACAACAATTTCTCTAGCAATATAATCTTGGGGATAAACTTGGTTGCAGTGTGGCAGTCAACATCTGCTAGAAGGCTCTTTTGAACTTAATATAATAGAGTGTTTCTCCACCATGTTTGTGCCACAGAGACTCGATATCATCATTTCATCTTTGTCCAATGAATTTTCTGGCTTTGCTTCTGCCTCATCTCCAAGTCCAGGCTTCTGAAAACACGCAGAGGAATCCAGGGCTTTTGGTGCACTTATATCTATGCTGCTCTCATTCAACTCGTGAACAGTGTGTGTGGTTTCAGAGTCATCTGCTGCACCTTCCATTCCATCATGGTACAAAACCTCAGAACTCTGTAGCACTCCCAAAGGACTCTTTTGGACAGAGTCAACATGTTCCATGTGTTCCTTTTGGGTGTCAAGTTCCATCTTTTCTGGTTCCACAAAGCAGATTTATGCCCTGCTTGCAATATGCAATCTGATTCATGCCCTGCAATCACTTGAAGGAGAATCCCGAATTTGAGGATGCAGTTGATACGAAATCAGAAAACAACCTAGTTGGACAGCCTACTGTTGGAGGTGCTCACGAAGGCTTCTACCAAACTGTAGCATGCCCGTTGCCTGGCTATTTACTGCTGCAGCAATTGCTGTGGATCCCCAACAAGAACACACCTTACAGCTCCTAAGACATTTTCTCCAACATTGCATAGATTCCCTGTGCCTGTGGGTGCGATCTGTCACCAAATCTGGGTCAAGCTCATGGCAGAAACAATAAAATACAAGCACAAAACGCAGCCTCAAGATTTGATCGAGCTTCTCCCATGTTAAATTCACCACCTGGATGGAAGCGACTTTCCAAATGAAAAGGCAAGACAGCTCAACTAAAACTTTACCTCGTTCTTCTACTACAGCTGCAAGATTCTGCAACAACTGATCTCGACTGTGGTCGCGTGCAACCAGAACATCAGGATCAACACCAACGGTTCCTTGGGCTCGCCCTGCAGTAGCTGTCGCACTTAACTCTCTCTGGAGGCCACTGATTTTCTGGGATAAGTTTACTTCTCTACCCTGTAGCTGCTGCATAAAGCCAATCACTTCCTCACGGCACTCCTAGGAGAATTTCAGTTCTACGCTCCACTGAAACTACCTGTACAACACGATTTTGAGACCCACACCCACCCACGCAACATCAGGGCGATAGACCTTCATTTCACCATCAATGAATCCACTATGTCGTAACACGCCAAGAAGGTGCAGGGGGTTTTAATGCAATGGCAGGTGTCAGGGTATAAGTCAAGGTAGGTTGATGAACAAGTAAGCCTGTCAAACAATGAAGATAGTTGGTGGAGGCGCCCAACCACACACCACTTGCCAAAAAGGACAAAACAACACTCGTGGAACAACTTCTCTCTCACGCCAGGCAGGTCGCAGAGATGGCCATAAAGGATGGCAGGGGGGCAGGTGGAAAAGGAGCCGGGAAGTGTTAATTTTACTTACCCCGGATAAATTTTGACCATCTCATTCCTAACCTGGGTTGGGTTTACTTACGATGTCACTAAACATAAAAGCTATGATGACAACTCAAAATTTTGGACTCTTATTTACTTAAACTAGGAGTGCCATCAAGTGCAAATTTTATTTG
Organism: Taxus wallichiana var. yunnanensis; assembly: GCA_018340775.1. Taxonomy (NCBI): domain Eukaryota; kingdom Viridiplantae; phylum Streptophyta; class Pinopsida; order Cupressales; family Taxaceae; genus Taxus; species Taxus wallichiana. The sequence goes on from CM031241.1 coordinate 301,099,495, forward strand.
AAGGTCTTAGTTTTCTAGGAAAAATGGTTATGTAAGAAGGTTAGATATGCGAAATTTTGTACAAGGGTTTATTGTTTCATTTAGATTTATTTATTGCATTTTTATGGTAAGGAAAACATGAGAAACCAATTAATTAATTGCCTTTTGCACACTAGAAATGCACTACAAGCTATTAAATACAAATTCATTTAACATATAAATCTAACCTTGTTACCAAACATAAATCTAAATCGATATGACACCTATGATTAAATGCGCATTTCCCAAGGCATCCCTAAAACTAGCATCTCATACATATTACCAAATTTCAAATATAAACGTTTACGTAACATGGAAATACATTATAGATATATACATTCTATAATGAATTACATGAATTACACCATGCCTTTTTTCCATTTTCTTGCATCCTAAAACCATGTGAACGTGAAATCAATGATAAATCGTTGGCATGGCATCCACCTAATTCTAACATAATTAACGTTATTGGTTTTCCATTTACAACATGATAAAATACACATGCAAGAAGAAAGAGTTACGAGGCATATATTCATTTCATTTCTTAACTAAGGGAGGAGAGAGAAAGAGATAGGGAAGAAAAAGAAGAGAGAGAAACACTATTTTTCCAAAAGTTAAATTTCACACAACAAGACATAAGATAGAGTTTCATACAATTACTTACAATTGTTAATAAATTTCCATGATGGTTTGCTTACTTGACTAGGGTCCTATAACTTTTCGTTACATTTTCCTACTATTTGCAAACATGCCCAATCTTGGCTCGAGGCTAAGAAAGCACGTTAAAAAACTATCTTCCAATGAGAAAAATCATGATGGTTTAATTCTACGGTGTCCACCTATATACCAAGAATGCATAGGGGAATTTCGACCGGATTTAGGCGGTGAATGGTTTTCCGTAGCCACCTGGTCGTGACGGCAAAGTTTGACCTCGTCAAATAGTGAAAGGAGGCCTATGAAACACCTTTGCAAAACTAACTAGGAATGTTACTTTCCCAAACCGAAAGTTCTGGCAATTTTTTTCGTAAAAATATACCAGAGGTTTACAAAGGAGAGTAAGAATTTCGTAACTCGGGCTCAAACGAAAACCAAAACGAAACCCAAATTTTCAGTTTTAGTAGCTTCTTACAAGTGAAAATTTGAGTAAGAGGGCTCCTAGATGAGTGGTGAAGAGAATGCATATGGTCAAACAAGGTCAACCTAATGCTTGACGTGACTCTCTATATAACAAGAAGTGCATCGCTTGAAATTACGTTTTGCGAACTTTCCAAGGTGGACATAAAAGGTTGTTTTAGTTAACTCATCTAGCTCTTGCCAATACCAACAAACGTGAGTAATAAATTTTGATACCACGATTCTAACATTGCATAAGGTTGAGGTAACAAGCACAATTGATTGTAAAGCGTAAATCACGAGGGGGATTTTATTGTAATTTTACACAAAAAGTATGGTTAATATTTCTATAGGAATGCAAATGAAAAACCAAATTAGACAGAAATCATACAAGATGCAAGTAAGTAGACCATGCCTGCTGAAATCAAATCGAGGTAGGAGGAGTTCTCCAAGTGGCTTGCATTCGATCCATGAGACCATAGTTCTCGAGGCACTTTATCAAACAGTTCATCTTATCCAATTATGCTTCCACATTTTCCCCATCTACAAACAAATCCACCTCCAAACATTTCTTGAAAGACCAAACCTTGCTCTAAAGCTCCTATTTTGGCACCAACTGGTAGGATGCTCACAACGATTGTAGGATTTGGGTTTAATGCTTCCAATGGTATTTTTTAATAGCCTAATGCCTTTTCAACAACACCATTATGATTAGATCATGCATTATCGTTCATTCATCACAATATTCTTATCATGTTCCTGGCATAAGCTTCCTATTTGTTTTTTTTCTTGTCTACTATGATTGGTGCAACTCCAATATTGGTTAAAATCATTCTATATGTTCCTTTCACGGAATCTAAAATTGTTTCAAGTTCTCTTTAAAAATATCATTTTGTGCATACCTTACAACCACTGCAGTCCCCATGCGTGCATTTTATTTCTTTATAAAAGTATTTTTCCAACGGTTCGTGCACCTTTCCTTTGCGCCCACATTTCCTTCATGATTCTTGTTAAACTACCCATGAGATTAAGGAAATCTTCCAAAATTTATTTACAGGTCTGCCAAAGCACCATGTCCACACATCTGAGAACAATCCACTCTTTGTTATACTTTAATAGGCATCTTCCTTATTCACAAGCTCCTATTTTTGCACGGCATGGAGGATGTTGGGAAAGGTTGTGGAAATAAGATTTACGCCCGCCAATTACATAGCTTAGAAGTTTCTAAAGTCCATTCAACAAATACATTCTGTGCATAGTGAAACCATTGAAATCCATAGACCACGTTTCTCCTCAGGAACGGTTAAACGGCACACAGGTTTTCACATTTTCATATATCTACCATGGCTGATTCACAAGTTCCTAGTTGACACAATGGGAGGACGTTAGCATGCTATGGATTCTTTTATTCTCCTCTCATATTCATATTTATTTCCTCAAATTCATACTCATCCAGCTCTTTTTGCTACCATTTGGAACCACCAACTCCTTCCATGTGATTGTCAAATATTTCTCTCTTTTTCTATTGCTTTATTATGAGACATTCTCTCTAAAGATCTTTCTAACTATCAGTCTTCTTCACCCCAATGGAGTGCCTCCTTAACCGCAATCCTCTTCTTCATCTACACACGAAAACAACAATGGTTGGAACACAGTTTCCTCCAAGAGACGATTTATCCCGCTTCAGAAGCAGATACAAGTTCGGATCAATCGATTTGTGTGTAGCAAGGTAAGGAGATATTTGGGTTTTAGTCAATGCTAGCGTGCAGGACTGATTTAATCAATAATTTACTAATTTCGGGATGGCTACAGTGAGAGCTCCATTAGCAAAGATCCACCTAATACTCTATTCATTGTTGCAGCTACCAATTACTTCTAAGTTTATAACGTTAGTCTGGTTTCCAACACGGTTTATCCTTTGGATCCCAAATAAAGTGGTTGAATCATTATGTAAAGAAAATTTGAACGCATCTGGGGCGCTCATACCCTGATCAACTCCTTCCACACGCCTCTCTCACGTCTCCATCTAATAAAGCCACCTATCAATCACGCACTTCACACAATATATTATTTTATTATTTATTATTTATTTTAGTATTATTTTATTGCGGGCACTACAATGTTAACAAACAAACGAATTAAACAAGTAATTGAAATAATATATATGATCGTTATTTAATGAGATACACAGTAAGTTAAATGTTAAACCGTATAAAAGAAATATAGCAAAAGGAAAAGAAATGGATGATTATTAATTATTAATAAAAATTACAATCGTAACCACCATGGGCAAATACCAATTTGAAATGCTTAACTTATCCACGTAAATAATTTATTTCGCATTAAGAATAACACGTATATTTATCATCTTAGTGGGCATGCTAAACAATAAAAGACGGCGTTGAACTCTACAAATAAGTATTGGCAACCCACTTGCGCAGGCTGTATACACTCAAGGAACCCTCTTATTAAAAACTATTAATAATAAACATAAAATAAAACGTCACTATATGAATTTAGAAATTTTAAATTGAGAGCCTATACCATCTTCAATTGTATTTTAACGTCCTCCTCTTTAACACTTGAGAGATGTTGCTTCTAAATTTTAATTTTCTTTAAAAGATCTGTGTCATTTGCATGTATTTAGAAGTCTAAATTGGGTGCATCATTAAATGCAAAGCACTCCTGCATTGGCTTCTTTGTTAGCATACGTATGCTTGTCCATTCAATAGGGACATTAACGCTTTGAAACCCATTTCTAAGATATTTCCCTAAACATGTCTCTTGAATTATTTCGTAAAATTAAGGATCGATTTATTTATTAAGAACAATATGATAAAATGGATATTGATAGCGGTCATATTATCATACTCATGCTTAAGTATAATCTGTTGCAAAGACGATTATCCTCCAAAATACTGAAGCGTTAATCACATGTCATTAGTCTGAAACCTGCCAATGCATTAATCACACTTAGAATCATCTCAGAAAAATAATTTTACATAAAATTAGACACAAATGCTCAACCTAAACATCACATATATTTGCAATGTTGACAGGTCAATCAACTAATGATAAACCCAGATTGAAAAGTTACAAACAGCCCATTGATTAATTGATTAGTCAACCTTACAAACATATATAATAAATACACAAACAACAATAGTTCAAAGAAATGGTAGTCAATCATTTCCAAGGGCTTCAGAATCAGTTCTACCTATTTCTTTTATTAAAGTTGGAACTACAATCCACATATTACTGTTAAGTTTAACATCATCAATTGATACGTCATCAAATTTTATAGAGAAAGTTAATCATTCCTTACAACTTGTACAAACGATACACTAAGATTTCACCATACGTTATTAAAAGTTAGCATATGTAACGGAGGTATGATATGATATGAGATCAAGATGCATTCCCTTAGGAGTGAATTCTAGGATAATACCTAGTAGCCATGTGTGTATGTAAATAACCTTCATGTGTAAATAAATATCTTGTTAACGAATGAGCGAATTAACCAAGTAATTGAAATAATGTAGATGATTATTATTTAATGAGATACACCGTAAGTTAAATGTTAAAATGTATAAAGGAAATCTAGAAAAAGAAAAAGAAATGTATTATTCACATATTATGATACCTTCTACAACTTAAGTTAAAGATGGAAACACGATTGTAATGAATGAGATTCCGGTATTTTTAGTGTTGTAATTGTGTGTAAAATGTGTGTTACATTATATTTCATTCAATGTTACTTAAAGCTATCTCCTTATATAATGCCGTGGGCATCGGCTCCTTTGTACTGCCTGCCCTCCACCACTATCTCCATTTTTCAACATACTAACTGTCCCAACCTACCGCAATTTATAACCCTGTCACCTCATTTTGACCTGCTCCTCCTTGGCGTGTTCTGAACAGTGGATTCATTAATGGTGAAATGAAGGTCTGTCGCCCTGATGTTGCGTGGGTGGGTGTGGATTCTCAAAATCGTGTTGTGCAGGTGGTTTCAGTGGAGCGTAGAACTGAAATTCTGCTAGGAGTGCCGTGAGGAGGTTTTTGGCCGCACGCAGCAGCTACAGGCAGAGAAGTAAACATATCTCAGAAAACCAGTGGCCCAGAGAGAGCTAGGTGCGACAGCTACTGCAGGGCGAGCCCAAGGAACCGATGGTGTTGTACCTGCTATTCTGGTTTGCACGCGACCACAGTCGTGAACAGTTGTTGCAAAATCTTGCAGCTGTAGTTGGAGAACGAGGTAAAGTTTTAGTTGTGCTTGTCTTGCCCTTTTCATTTTGGAAAGTCGCTTCCACCCAGGTGATGTGTAAAGAAGAGGGTATGCATTGAAGAACATCTTTTAACTTTCTCTCCAGAGAATTTGTTCATCCATATTTTCAATGGAGGGCGACCCAGCTCGTATCCTCAACACTTGCTTTTCTAACTTTCGTATTTCACCAGCCATTTACTATGGCCGCTCTCTTCCCAATCCCCAAAACGAAGATGAAAAAGAACCAGAAGCGAGAGAGCTAAAGAAGAAGAGGACGGCAAAAAGAAAAAAATGAAAGAGAAATAGTGATTATGTGCTCAATGAAAAAGAGGAACTTGCCAAGCAACGTCACATGCAAAGCTTCCAAAGGCTACACCCTTTAAGCCTTAAGGCATTTTGTGGCTCTTGAAATTTCAGTCAAATTGCAACTTTCAAAGACACTTACTACCTAAAAGTTCCTTACAAGGAAGAAGTTTCCGATCCGGGACAGTCTAGGACAATTCTTTTGGTTTTGCAAAGTCTATGGGTATAAATTCATATCAACATATGGAAGTAAGGCCTTTCTTGTCAAGTGCTTATGAAGATTTTTCTCAAGGAACCCAATTCTTTCAAAGATCCTTCATTCTTTAAAGGTCCATGCGTCATATGCAAGAACAGATGATGGCTTAGTGGATAATCAACAAGAAAAAGATGCCTTGGTTGATAAGCAAGGAGAAAGTAATCCCTCCTTTGTTGAATTGGGAAAGTTGTGGCAGCTCCTCTTTATGAAATATCTCTCCATAGTTTGTGTGAGAGACGAGTTGGTCCGAGATCACACCCATAGGCATTGGAGATCTACGCAATGTTGGAGAAAATGTCTTGGGAGATGAAGGTAGCAGGATATCTTTCAGATCCAGAGCATGTACAGAGGTTGTTTCTTCAAAATCGGTTATGTGAGAGTGAGGGTGTTACCAGCAGACCTGATGAAATTTATTTACAAAGAGTCTCTATTGAGATCTTACTTGTTTTACGATGTAACTCATGGGAGAGAATCCCATAGGCGTGGATCTGTTTCATATCAGAATATTCATGAAACACAATTTTCTTTGCAATCATTTGAGCTGCTTCAACGAGTCACCAAGTTGGCAGGCATAAAGGTCTCTGTTGGTTTTGTCGCACCTTGCAAGCTACAGCTGAAATGTTTTGCTGCACAAGCAACACACTTGATATTTTGTGGCAGCTTCTTCACAGGTGAAAATACATTTGGTTTGCTTTCTCGGGGAGGTCATGGGTTTTGACAACGAGAGTATCATAAATATACAATCACTCCCTGGAGAATATTTCTGTCCAGTTGGTAGGCAGCGTGTTTACCCTAATGAGGCGTTGTGCAAACCAATATTGAAGGCAGTGCAAGAGGCAAATCCAGTATTGGCTGATGCTATAGGCCGTGTGACAGTTCATTGCCTACACCACAAGAGCGGCTGCACTTGGCAAGGGCCTCTTTCAGAGAGTATAGCTCATGGTAATGGTTACCAGTATGGTTCATCCGCTGTTGTATGTAATAGATGTGGCACCCAGTTTGTTCACCGACAAGGACAAGAGCATGGCCGTTATGAGTTTAGACCTTAAGAGCCGAGGAAGAGAAGCTATTTGGTTGGGTTCTTTGTTGCAGAGCCCCGCCCATCTTGTGATCGATCATGGGAGCTTAATCAGGCACGATATTCTCTATACCATTGATTCTTATGCTGTTATTTAACTGATTCATTAAATAACTCTAATCTTCCTATAAATGTCTCGTGTGATGGTATGCTGTTTGTTTTCCACTTCCCTTGCTCATTTGTATTTCCTTTTTGGCATTAGAAATGATTGCGTTGGTTGAAGCCTTTATATTGTTTCGGGTTTTAATAAATATTAGTTGGGTGAACTTTGTTCTTAAGTCTAATAAAACAAAAGAGGTGGGGGTCCTGTAATGAACACCCCCTAGTTCCTTATGTTGGTCTCACGATTCGAATGTTTTATCAAACATTGTTGTTGGACTCAACCTTATAGTTCCTGTTTTGTTCTTATTCTTGTTTCGGTTCGAGATCTGTAGTCCTGGGTTATGTCGGGTATTTGCGAATTAGGGATTGAGTACTGCGAGTGCATTGTGTATAGGTGAATGATGCTTTTCCTGTCTCTATTCTTTTCTTTTAGTTGTTTTAGTTTCTAGTAACCCTTCCCGGTTGGCTTGGTGTGTGCTTAGCTTGACTGATTATCGAATTGAGCCAAGTTGATATTACTCTCAACTAGGTTAGTTGCTTTTGTTATTTTTTTTTAAATCGCTCGAAGAAATACTTTTATTCGTCAAGCGTCATGGTTGATCTTCATAATTTGATATCAATTCATGTTCACCGTTTGGAGATTGTTTTCTTTGGAACCACCTTCTCTCCCTTGGTGACTGTTGTATGTTTGAGGAATGTAGCTGATCCTATGGAATGCCTTCTTTAGACGTTACTCACATTTCTTTTAGATAGCTTAAAATGTCAGAGGAAATACTCTTTTTCATACCTTGATTTTGTTTCACACATGTTGGAGGATACGAGATCTACTGGATCATTAGTAAGGAAGTTTTCAAATCTTAAAAATTGGGATGTTGGTTTTATGCGTAAGAAATTACTCTACGTTTTTCTCCGTAAAGATGTTTAAATTTCATTCTCCTGTGACTTAGAGGTTGGTGTGTTTGGAAACTCATTGGTTGGTGGTTTTTGTGATGATCGTTGTGATACGACCTCCTTGCGTCATCAGTGTAGAATGGTTGGTGTGTTGACCAAAAAGGTTAAAGTTGACTTGTTGTTGACGATAGATCCTTTGGAAGCTATGTATCCTGTGTTGTGTTCTTGTGAATGATTGAGTAACCCTCCTGTAAGATTTATAATGGTTATGTTTGGTCTTGCCAAGTTTGTCCTTTTTCTTAAGACATTCTCTTGATTAGAAGAAAGTTTAATAGAAGGATTGTTAGGATAGGATGTAACCCATACGAGGTCATTTGTGCGTTTCATCCCTTTTCTGTCCAATTTATTTATTCTGTACTGACATAAAATTAATTGTTATAGGCACATCATCTTAATATTAATAAGTCATGTTGGTTTAGATATTCTCATGTCGATTGATTGTTTGGGATCTTCCAGTGGCATAGTGAATCCTTGGCTTGGTGAACTAACTTAAACAAATAGGGACAGATCACATTTGAAATTAATTCTCTTCTTGTAATTGTTTTTGTTTCGAAATGTTATCTTGTTAAAATGACGGTCATTATTGTGATATGAGTGAAATTCACTATGATGTTTATTAATTGCTCCTATGAGAAATGATAATTAAATAGAGTTAGTGTTGTTCCATTTTATTCCGACATTTTATGCTATTGGACAACTCTGTAATTGCTCTTGTTTAGACTCTTGGATTACTGTTTTCTTCTTCACGGTGCTTTCCTTCCTTGAAACAGTTAGATAACAATATATTGTCTTAATGATTATAGTTTTTATCGTGCTTAGTTCTTACGAACTGACATGTGCTAACAAATGTGCAGGAGGATTTCCTGAGTAGAAAAGAAAAAAAAAAGAGAGAAAAAGAAACACGTGTAGAAAGTGGATTCAGCCTTCTTAGAACTATTTGTTGTACGAATGTTTTCTTTTGCTTTACAGCATTGGTATGGAAATTGTGGAGACTATCTAGAAGGCATTGTGTTATAATTTTGTATTGTTCTCATGTAGGTTGTTGTCATCGTTGAAGGCCAATTTGAGAATTTTTTTGTCAATAAGATTAAATGAACTTGTTTTGACATGCGTATCCTTTGTTGAATTTTTACTTTTCGAATATGATTTATCCTTGAATTGTCAAACCTAATTCTAATTATCCAAACTTGAATCATCTTGCATCGCTCTAGTTACCTTGGTCTTGTGTCGTTTGGTAGAGGACTATGTTTTCAACCTAAAAAAAAAAAAAAAAAAAACAAGAGAAACAAATATACTGGTGATCCCACTTAAACTAATCAACAATCTCTTATTGTGGTAAATCCTCATAACGGTCTTAAAGTGAAATCAATGATTGAATTCTTGGAAGATAATAAGATTATAATAAATAGAAGGAACTTGACTAAGAAACTCTTCGACCTATCTTGCCCGTTAAAAAAATAAATAGTATACTTATGTCTATCTCTTCAAGTGAAGCCCAAGTGAAACCTTTAACAATTCTGGTTAGACTCTTGACCCCAATGAAATCTTATTAACAACTAATAAGATCTTAATGATGAATCCAAGAGTTAGAAAGTCATGTCTGTTGGAATAAAATAAAATAAAATAAAATTGACCGCTTGAAAAGGTAAAACATATATGTTCAAAAGCACAACGTCGAAAAAAGATTGATAAAGTTAAGAGCCTTGAGAAACTAACTGCCTCCTAACAAATGAATAAGTTAATCAAGTAAATGAAGTAACCTCTTGCTATCCAATAATTGGTTTACACTGTATATTAACATTATCAAGGTAGGGGAAAATTCTTCAAAGGAGACATGACTTTCAGATTCTCCTATCATGATCTCTCTGCGGAAAGTAAAGAATGTAGAAACACTTACAGCTAAAACATGAATCTAAAGAAACCTGCTGTGGGAAGACCTTGTTGTAAGACTGCTTACTTTAGATGAACCAGTGTGTCCTTAGTGTGTGCCTCATGTTTATCTGTAACCAGTGTGGGTCCGTGTTGTGGAAAGCATGTCTTTAGTTGGTTGTATTTCCTAGAGAACTTGTGTAGTGTCGTATTATCTTCAAGCGAGTCAAAAAAAGTTATCCTGTATTTCATTGTGTTGTCCTTGTGTTGGTATTTTTGGTGTGTTACATTTGGTATCAGAGCGTAGGTTCATGCTCTCGAACCTCTGGGCCGGATTGGTGTTGTATGGTGATGTTGCATGGTGGTGGTGGTGTTACATGATGATACTGCATGATGATGATGATGTTGCATGATGATGATTTATATTGGAAGAGTAATGTGCTTTAAGCGTGATGTGATTATTGTCGTAATTGTGATATTGTGAACGCACGTGATGTGTATGTCACTCAGTGCGTATTTGTCATCATGTTGATGTGTTGGGGATGAGAGTATTCTCTCTCCTTCTTGTGGATTCTAGGAAGAATTCACGTGTAAATTATTGTTTGTGATGTGTGAAAAGAATTCTAATGTGGATGATGTAGTGTTGGAGCATTGTGGCATATTGTGATATGTGGGTGTATCAATGTGTTGTATGACTAGTTGATGTTAAAAGAAACGAGTTGTATCATGATGTTTTTACCATGTTCTGAAGAAACGTGTGTACCACCTTGTTATGTTGCAATGTATGTTATGTTGTGATGTACTATGTTCATCGTATGTATGACTGTGCAAACAGGTAATGCTTCATGTTGTGATTTTGGGTCATACGGTGAGTGTATGAACCCTATCGTATTGTGATTGCACCTTGGGTGCAGAATGTGGTAAAGTGATGTATTGCACCTGTGAATGTATAATTGTGATCTACCCCGTATACCTACCATACGTGAGACGTTATGGTAGCTATGTGTGTACCACCATGGTGTTAGTAATGTAGTTATATGTTATGTTGTGAACCTTACGCTAACCGATCCTGAGGGAAATCGGTAAAAGTGTATGTTGAGAGTGAGGAATGGTGTACCATGGGTCAATAACTCGAGTCAAAACTCGGTTTAGTAGATTACATGTGATTCTTTCCTCTCTCCATATGTGGTTGTATGTACACAACCTAAGTGCAACTATGACTATGTTTAGCCTTGTCGAAGGGTGGCGGGATGGTATTATTGATATGTATTTTACGAGCTGAGGCTCGATGTTCCGAGTGCTAGCAACTCGTTGAGTACCCCTTTGGTGGCCAGATAAGGCCACACAGTTATCGTAATGTGACATTATTATAAGTTGATTTTATTCGTAAATTGAGCTTTTACTTTATTTTGCAAGGACCAGATCTTTTCTTGATTGCAATGCTTTACAATTTTGGGCATTTCCTTGGTTTGTGGCACTAACATGGGGATTTCGATACTAACTTTGGCCATTTGGTCATTTATTTTTGCTTGATTTTGGGTCTTCTTTTAAATTTGAAATTTTTACCGCCTTGCCCAAGGCTTGTACTTTGCCACTTGGCACTTTGACTGGATTGTTGTGCTGGTTCTAATGTCGTGATGTGTGGAATAGGGTCATGGGATGCACCATGGATTGGTTGGACCTATGGACCCGCTTCGTTGTATGGGGGTACGCCCCAAGGGGTACATATAACTAGCGGGTTGTTGAACCACGCGTTATTATGTCACTTGGGTTAGGAGTGTTCGAACTCTATGTGTCTTGGACCATAGGGACAACCGGCCTCCTTGAGGGAGGCATAAGAGACTTGAGGGAGGCATAAGAGTTTGAGGGAGGCATAAGAGACTTGAGGGAGGCATAAGAGTTTGAGGGAGGCATAAGAGACTTGAGGGAGGCATAAGAGTTTGAGGGAGACTTATGATATTTGTCTGTATGTTGATGTCTCGGGATATATGTTGAGTTATTGTGATGTTTTGGTAGTGGTCTTTTGATGTGTGTGTTACTCATGTCAGATGGATATGTGTTGTGATGTAGTGGTTATGTCATTGATTCCCTAGTGGACACTATGTACCTGTAGCATGGTTTGGTGTTATGTGAGTTTTCATTGATGCAAATTGAGGAAATGTCTGGTGGATTGTAGTACTCTTTTGGTTGAGTATTTTGTATGTCAGTCATCGATGTGTGACAAGTACTATGTTATGTGGACTGTGCCTATTCTATTCCGTATTTGAGTAACCTTTTTGTGGTGTAATCCAATCCTGAAGTATATACTTGTGTGCTTGTGAATCTGTAGGGTCTTGTGAACCTGATAGGGTGTTGTGTTAGCAGTTCATGTTGGGCACCCACAATAAGGAATAAATCAAAACCCTCCAATGATGATATTTTTAAAAGAAACTAAAACTAGAAATAATGATAATGGAAAGAGACTAATGAAATGATGAACAAGAAAGAACTGCCAATCATCACAGAACCTTGAAAGTTAAAATTTCTACCAAATGTTCCTAAGGCTACCCTGTGGCCATGCTTTAAATCAACTAAAATTTTAAACCATAGAGTGTACTCCCTCCTGTGTCTGTTCTTGGTTGCTTACCATTTCTTTGCCTTTGTGTTATGTCGCATCGAGGACGATGCTTCTTAAGGGGAGGAGAATATAATGCCCGCTGGGCATCGGCTCCTTTTCTACCTGCCCTCCACCAGCTATCTCCATTTTTCAACATACTAACTGTCCCAACCTACCGCAATTTATAACCCTGTCACCTCATTTTGACCTGCTCCTCCTTGGCGTGTTCTGAACAGTGGATTCATTAATGGTGAAATGAAGGTTCTGTCACCCTGATGTTGCGTGGGTGGGTGTGGATTCTCAAAATCATGTTGTGCAGGCGGTTTCAGTGGAGCGTAGAACTGAAATTCTGCTAGGAGTGCCGTGAGGAGGTTTTTGCCGCACGCAGCAGCTACAGGTAGAGAAGTAAACGTATCTCAGAAAACCAGTGGCCCAGAGAGAGCTAGGTGCGACAGCTGCTGCAGGGCGAGCCCAAGGAACCGATGGTGCTGTACCTGCTATTTTGGTTTGCACGCGACCACAGTCGTGAACAGTTGTTGCAAAATCTTGCAGTTGTAGTTGGAGAACGAGGTAAAGTTTTAGTTGTGCTATCTTGCCCTTTTCATTTTGGAAAGTTGCTTCCACCAGGTGATGTGTAAAGAAGAGGTATGCATTCAAGAACATCTTTTAACTTTCTCTCAGAGAGAATTTGTTCATCCATATTTTCAATGGAGGGCGACCCAGCTCGTATCCTCAACACTTGCTTTTCTAACTTTCGTATTTCACCAGCCATTTACTATGGCCGCTCTCTTCCCAATCCCCAAAACGAAGATGAAAAAGAACCAGAAGCGAGAGAGCTAAAGAAGAAGAGGACGGCAAAAAGAAAAAAAAAAAAACGAAAGAGAAATAGTGATTATGTGCTCAATGAAAAAGAGGAACTTGCCCAGCAACGTCACATGCAAAGCTTCCAGTGCTGCACCCTTTAAGCCTTAAGGCATTTTGTGGCTCTCGAAATTTTAGTCAAATTACAACTTTCAGCACACTTACCAGCTAAAAGTTCCTACAAGGAAGAAGTTTCCGATCTGGACAGTCTAGGACAATTCTTTTGGTTTTGCAAAGTCTATGGGTATAAATTCATATCAACATATGGAAGTAAGGCCTTTCTTGTCAAGTGCTTATGAAGCTTTTCTCAAGGAACCCAATTCTTTCAGCATCCTTCATTCTTTAAAGGTCCATGCGTCATATGCAAGAACAGATGATGGCTTAGTGGATAATCAACAAGAAAAAGATGCCTTGGTTGATAAGCAAGGAGAAAGTAATCCCTCCTTTGTTGAATTGGGAAAGTTGTGGCAGGCTCCTCTTTATGAAATATCTCTCCATAGCTGTGTGAGAGACGAGTCGGTCCGAGATCACACCCACAGGCATTGGAGATCTACGCAATGTTGGAGAAAATGTCTTGGGAGATGAAGGTAGCAGGATATCTTTCAGATCCAGAGCATGTACAGAGGTTGTTTCTTCAAAATCGGTTATGTGACAGTGAGGGTGTTACCAGCAGACCTGATGAAATTTATTTACAAAGAGTCTCTATTGAGATCTTACTTGTTTTACGATGTAACTCATGGGAGAGAATCCCATAGGCGTGGATCTGTTTCATATCAGAATATTCATGAAACACAATTTGCTTTGCAATCATTTGAGCTGCTTCAACGAGTCACCAAGTTGGCAGGCATAAAGGTCTCTGTTGGTTTTGTCGCACCTTGCAAGCTACAGCTGAAATGTTTTGCTGCACAAGCAACACACTTGATATTTGTGTGCAGCTTCTTCACGGTGAAAATACATTTGGTTTGCTTTCTGGGAGGTCATGGGTTTTGACAACGAGAGTATCATAAATATACAATCACTCCTGGAGAATATTTCTTTCCTGTCGATTGGTAGTAAAGCGTGTTTACCCTAATGAGGCTGTGTAAACCCAATATTCGAAGGCAGTGCAAGAGGCAAATCCGGTATTGGCTGATGCTATAGGCCGTGTGACAGTTCATTGCCTACACCACAAGAGCGGCTGCACTTGGCAAGGGCCTCTTTCAGAGAGTATAGCTCATGGTAATGGTTACCAGTATGGTTCATCCCCTGTTGTATGTAATAGATGTGGCACCCAGTTTGTTCACCGACAAGGACAAGAGCATGGCCGTTAACAGAGTTTGGACCTTCAGCAGGCTGAGGAAGAGAAGCTGCGCTGGTTGGGTTGCTGTTGCAGGCCCCGTCCATCTTGTGATCGACTGCGGGAGCTTAATCAGGCACGATATTCTCTATACCATTGATTCTTATGCTGTTATTTAACTGATTCATTAAATAACTCTAATCTTCCTATAAATGTCTCGTGTGATGGTATGCTGTTTGTTTTCCACTTCCCTTGCTCATTTGTATTTCCTTTTTGGCATTAGAAATGATTGCGTTGGTTGAAGCCTTTATATTGTTTCTGGGTTTTAATAAATATTAGTTGGGTGAACTTTGTTCTTAAGTCTAATAAAACAAAAGAGGTGGGGTCCGTAATGAACACCCCTAGTTCCTTATGTTGGTCTCACGATTCGAATGTTTTATCAAACATTGTTGTTGGACTCAACCTTATAGTTCCTGTTTTGTTCTTATTCTTGTTTCGGTTCGAGATCTGTAGTCCTGGGTTATGTCGGGTATTTGCGAATTAGGGATTGAGTACTGTGAGTGCATTGTGTATAGGTGAATGATGCTTTTCCTGTCTCTATTCTTTTCTTTTAGTTGTTTTAGTTTCTAGTAACCCTTCCCGGTTGGCTTGGTGTGTGCTTAGCTTGACTGATTATCGAATTGAGCCAAGTTGATATTACTCTTAACTAGGTTAGTTGCTTTTGTTATTTTTTTTTAAATCGCTCGAAGAAATACTTTTATTCGTCAAGCGTCATGGTTGATCTTCATAATTTGATATCAATTCATGTTCACCGTTTGGAGATTGTTTTCTTTGGAACCACCTTCTCTCCCTTGGTGACTGTTGTATGTTTGAGGAATGTAGCTGATCCTATGGAATGCCTTCTTTAGACGTTACTCACATTTCTTTTAGATAGCTTAAAATGTCAGAGGAAATACTCTTTTTCGTACCTTGATTTTGTTTCACACATGTTGGAGGATACGAGATCTACTGGATCATTAGTAAGGAAGTTTTCAAATCTTAAAAATTGGGATGTTGGTTTTATGCGTAAGAAATTACTCTACGTTTTCTCCGTAAAGATGTTTAAATTTCATTCTCCTGTGACTTAGAGGTTGGTGTGTTTGGAAACTCATTGGTTGACTGGTTTTTGTGATGATCGTTGTGATACGACCTCCTTGCTGTCATTGTAGTAGAATGGTTATGTGTTGACCAAAAAGGTTAAAGTTGACTTGTTGTTGACGATAGATCCTTTGGAAGCTATGTATCCTATGTTGTGTTCTTGTGAATGATTGAGTAACCCTCCTGTAAGATTTATAATGGTTATGTTTGGTCTTGTCAAAGTTTGTCCTTTTTCTTAAGACATTCTCTTGATTAGAAGAAAGTTTAATAGAAGGATTGTTAGGATAGGATGTAACCCATACGAGGTCATTTGTGCGTTTCATCCCTTTTCTTTCCAATTTATTTATTTTGTACTAACATAAAATTAACTGTTATAGGCACATCATCTTAATATTAATAAGTCATGTTGGTTTAGATATTCTCATGTCGATTGATTGTTTGGGATCTTCCAGTGGCATAGTGAATCCTTGGCTTGGTGAACTAACTTAAACAAATAGGGACAAATCACATTTGAAATTAATTCTCTTCTTGTAATTGTTTTTGTTCGAAATGTTATCTTGTTAAAATGACGGTCATTATTGTGATATGAGTGAAATTCACTATGATGTTTATTAATTGCTCCTATGAGAAATGATAATTAAATAGAGTTAGTGCCGTTCCATTTTATTCCGACATTTTATGCTATTGGACAACTCTGTAATTGCTCTTGTTTAGACTCTTGGATTACTGTTTTCTTCTTCACGGTGCTTTCCTTCCTTGAAACAGTTAGATAACAATATATTGTCTTAATGATTATAGTTTTTATCGTGCTCAGTTCTTGCGAACTGACATGTGCTAACAAATGTGCAGGAGGATTTCCTGAGTAGAAAAGAAAAAAAAAAGAGAGAAAAAGAAACACGTGTAGAAAGTGGATTCCAGCCTTCTTAGAAGGCTCATTGCATTTAATGTTTTCTTTTGCTTTAAACATTGGTATGGAAATTGTGGAGACTATCTAGAAGGCATTGTGTTATAATTTTGTATTGTTCTCATGTAGGTTGTTGTCATCGTTGAAAGTCAATTTGAGAAATATTTTTGTCAATAAGATTAAATGAACTTGTTTTGACATGCGTATCCTTTGTTGAATTTTTACTTTTCAGAATATGATTTATCCTTGAATTGTCAAACCTAATTCTAATTATCCAAACTTGAATCATCTTGCATCGCTCTAGTTACCTTGGTCTTGTGTCGTTTGGTAGAGGACTATGTTTTCAACCTAGCAAAAAAAAAAAAAAAAAAAAAAACAAGAGAAACAAATATACCTGGTGATCCCACTTAAACTAATCAACAATCTCTTATTGTGGTAAATCCTCAGAACGGTCTTAAAGTGAAATCAATGATTGAATTCTTGGAAGATAATAAGATTATAATAAATAGAAGGAACTTGACTAAGAAACTCTTCGACCTATCTTGCCCGTTGAAAAAAAATAAACAGTATACTTATGTCTATCTCTTCAAGTGAAGCCCAAGTGAAACCTTTAACAATTTTGAGTTAGACTCTTGACCCCAATGAAATCTTATTAACAACTAATAAGATCTTAATGATGAATCCAAGAGTTAGACAGTCATGTACTGGAATAAAATAAAATAAAATAAAATTGACCGCTTGAAAAGGTAAAACATATATGTTCAAAAGCACAACGTCGAAAACAGATTGATAAAGTTAAGAGCCTTGAGAAATTAACTGCCTCCTCACAAATGAATAAGTTAATCAAGTAAATGAAGTAACCTCTTGCTATCCAATAATTGGTTTACACTGTATATTAACATTAACAGGGTAGGAGAAAATTCTTCAAAGGAGACATGACTTTTGATTCTCCTATCATGATCTCTCTGCGGAAAGTAAAGAATGTAGAAACACTTACAGCTAAAACATGAATCTAAAGAAACCTGCTGTGGGAAGACCTTGTTGTAAGACTGCTTAAGTTAGATGAACCAGTGTGTCCTTAGTGTGTGCCTCATGTTTATCTGTAACCAGTGTGGGTCCGTGTTGTGGAAAGCATGTCTTTAGTTGGTTGTATTTCCTAGAGAACTTGTGTAGTGTCGTATTATCTTCAAGCGAGTCAAAAAAAAGTTATCCTGTATTTCACTGTGTTGTCCTTGTGTTGGTATTTTTGGTGTATTACACCTTATTTGATAAAGTGGTCAATTAGAAAATTCTAAGATTTTGGTTGTTAGTTTTTTTTGGAGAGACCACTTCAATCCTAACATTTTCTCATGTATATTTTAACAAGAATTTACTCAAATATTAAATATGATATGCAAAATATGTAGAATACATAATTTGTATTTAATGTCTCATTATTTCCAAATAAATGTATTTAAGATATTTATAATGAACGCCGCTTAAAACACACACAAAAACAACCATGAAAAAAAATTGGGACAACTTTTTTTACTTACTTAAAGATATAATGACACTATAGGTGATCACAATGGCTACAACTAACTCTCGAAAAACTTAACACAACCTTAACCACATAGGTACAAGGAGAATGCGACGCCCATCACAAACCATTCATTCTCCTTTATGACAAGACAAGGCGTAATGGTACAAGAACATGACACAATTATGGTTAGGGCATCCCACCATGAATATTATCTTAAGGTTATTTATTTTACTTAAACACGGCCTTCAATTATTAACTTACGTTCTAGGAGATTCAGGTTATGAACCGTATAATTCTTCTTAAAAAGTTAGATTCCTTTCTTTTTACTAGAGGCATTTGGCTTTGGGTAAAACTCTTGAAAGAGGATCATATTTAATATGACAAATATTTGTTTGATTAGTTATTAGATTACGCTAAGAGGGGTGGGGTAAACCACTTCCTGCAAGGTTAACTTAAAAACACAAGCTACATAATCTCATTTCAACCTCCATTGCACAAGGAGACGAGTGCAAGCTCCAAAGGAGGGAGGCACCATTTTAGGTTCAGAACAATAATCTCCTTTGAGAAAGGTTCAAGATTTTATCATTTCTTAAGAAGGGTTACGATGTCCAAGGAAAGGATTTAGGGAAAAAGGTCAAGTAAAATTTATCGTCATGATCTCATGGGATAATAACCAGTCTTTAACTGAGGCTAAGGATGTATCAAAAATGGTTGAATTGTAATTTAGGTTTTACTTTATTTAGTTGAAAAAATAATACATTTATGTTTCAAAAGCGATGAGCCGGACTTATGGTTTCTTAACTATTTCCCTTACTTACTAAGACCAAAAATTCTCCCAAGGGTTAAATATTGTTTACACCTTAATATCATTTATCATTTCACAACCATAAGGGTAAGGTTTATAAGTTTATCTTAGGGGTGGAAGGTAATTCCTTTTTGCAAGTAGATAGTTCCTCTTTTTCTACTTAAATCTTAGGACTTTATCCACGTGATCACAAGGTCATATATTTTACTTATTTATTCAATTATTTGTTTGTTCATTTATTTATTTTTGATTAACTTTTATTGGGATTTCCAACCCACTTGATTATGCCTAAAATTACATTGATGCCAAGACCATGGAGGGTGATTATACAAGAAATTTTTATGACTTGAAGGAAGAATTTACCATTACTTATCAACAAAACTAAACACGGGTATAAAATTTCTATTCAACACAGAACACAACCCAAAGGTGTCAAAAGATTTGATTGAACTTTAACTGAGGACAAGAAAGTAACAAAATTGGTTAAGCCACGCTACAACATTTTCATGACTAATATAATATCACAAAAATTATACTCATAATAAGGTGGTGATTAAATTTTATTCCTCACAATAATGTTTTCAAGTTTTGTTACCAATGGTTAGGCAACCTTTCATCATATAAAGATAGAAAATCCAAAGCAAGATGTATTCTAATCCTTTCAACAAACACCAATCCAATATTTAAAGTACATTAAACATTCACACAAAGGACTTCATAAATAAAACCAATGCAACCCTTATCAATGCACACAAGCCATCTGCTCAAGTATAAATCGATTCATTTCGAGAGAATTGAGCATGTTAAGACTACCCATTGCAAAAGTAAGCTAAAATTTAATAATTTCATGAAAGGAATGTTCTAAAAACAAGAATGGATCAAAGCACAAACCACTAATCAAAATTATTCACATGAGATAAAAGATTTTCACCACCAACAAGGAGGAAGCCAAATATTCTAGTAAGAATGACATTTCAAATGGTCAAGGCAAGACCTTATTGGTTAGGAACAAAAGGGGCAAGAGTATTGAGATTTCAATCATGTAATCCTATGGATTACATGATTGAAATCTAATACTCAATCCATCCATCACAAGGAAAAACTTGAGAAGTCAAAACATACTAGTTATGATCATAGACATGAAATGAAACCAAGTTATTCAATCCTTCCAGGAGGGAGTTTTCATAGCAATGTGGGTTCGTCACCCTAAAAAAACAATCTATAGGTTCAGTTTTAACCAAGGATTTTACCACCTCCTCCTTACAGGATCTCTTAAAAGTAGTACTTGTTAACCTAATCAAATCCACTCTTCAAAAGCATACAAACGAGGCAAAAAAGACCATTATTCTACCAACAAATCTCATCATAATCGTCAACCTTTCTAAATAATAAAAGGAAGAGTAACCCCAAATGTCATTAATAATTTTACAAATTTCTGACAATATCATACATATTTGAAAGTTGATTACATTAAATGAAGTCACAATACAAGACATTTAGTAAACAAGTCTGATAATATATGATATTCGAGTTTGCATTCAAGGGATTTGATACATGACATGTAATACACCCTCGATACCCCAGTCTCTATAAGGCCTTACCACGAGTTGCAAGCATTAAAAAAACAACATGCATATCCTTCTGGGGTGGTTACCCGGTATAATCATGATTGAAAACTCCAAGAGCTTTGTGTCAATGGTGAAGTGAATTAAAAAAATTAACAAAACCACATGGCCCTTCGGAACAGGTCAAACATTTCCAGATAATTGATACCATTAGCCATGAGGGCAAGGGAGATTGGACAACATTAAATTGAACAATATATTCCTAGCTGAAATCAAGACCATATGGTCTTGTTATGAATATTCCCAACCCACACAAGGGTTACACAGTAGCACAGGTCGAATCCAATATCACAGGAGAAAGAAAAGCTAATCTGGGTGGTCATGTCTAGTTAACTAACACAATAACCAGTTATCACCCATCATGGAACGAGTTATCACAAACAAAGCCATGGGTTCATCTCAAAACTTCCGTATTGGCCAAGATCATAACAGCTGGCTTCCAAGCCACAAGGAAAAATAGTGGTAAGGATCATTCATTAAAACTAATGAAGTTTCCCCTTTCATAAAGAAAACAAGGATTTGAAACAAGATTTGTTCATTTAGCCAAACGAGAAGATGTTAGATGAATAAATGACTATATCTTAAGGCGTACATTCAACAGATAAAAACGGTCATAGAAATATCCTCAATGCTTTAAGCCCAAAAGGTAAACCGATTCCAAAATCATCTTACAGGATTGCTCTGAGTTTCCAACAACTTGGGGAGTACACAAATTTCTATAGCAAGCACCCATTCGAGATCCTTACGTCCATTCCATATCTCATTAACAGTAACAAATATGTCATCCTTACGTTAATAGAAAATACACATACATGGTTTTGGTTTCTAACTCGAAGTAACTCAAAACTCGACTTGGAACGAAATAATCAAAATAACATAAAACCGTAAAATTTTTTGAGATAAATATGGATCCAGATACTTCGTGTTGACCTCAGAAGGTCGAGTAAACAAAACTTAGTTTAACCACAACAAAGGAAAAGGCCCGGGAATGTCATCCCTCTTTCACAAGACCCAAAACACATACCATTAGATGGTGTAACAAAGGCAGCATAATACCCAGCATTCTAACGAAACTCATTTCAATCCAAAAGTTTCCCCATGATATAGAAGCCCAAAGTTACTGGGTTTTACATATAATACGAGCCATGGAATACTCTCACAAAATCACAAGTTACAGTGTTTACCAGTATTCCATACAACAGAAATAATCAATTACGCAAGCACCCATATTTCATTTATTAAACTCCTTACCAGATATCACATAAATAACAAAGCAATTTAAATCAAATTACTACTCATCA
This sequence comes from Taxus wallichiana var. yunnanensis, assembly GCA_018340775.1. Classification (NCBI taxonomy): domain Eukaryota; kingdom Viridiplantae; phylum Streptophyta; class Pinopsida; order Cupressales; family Taxaceae; genus Taxus; species Taxus wallichiana. Next base: position 301,121,476 of record CM031241.1, read on the forward strand.
GTTCATAATGGAACAACAAGGAAGAGAAAGGTTTAATCCATGCAAAACCAGCGATTCAGAAGGAGATACAAAGGGGCGACCAGTACACTCAAGGCAATCAATAAACCACCACAAAAACCCATTTTTAGACGCCATTGCAGGAAGGAACAAACATTTCATGGAATAATAAAAAGGTAGCAGAGCATTGCAAGGGTAGGCTTAACATTCCTGAAAGGAGATTCTTCAGATTAACCCAGCCTGTAATTCTTCTCCAACAACACATGTTGCTTCCCCACAAGGCATTCCATCTAGGTAAGGGATTTCTAACCCATCAATCTCACACATCCAGCAAGAAAACAGGGTTTCTTTTCACCAAAACATGCCAAGCAACAAAAACCAACAATATCCAAATCTTGCGCAAGTAGGCCCTCAACTACAAGCGGAGAAAAATTAAATGGCACGTAAAGAAGGAATGATAGGATTCTACCCACCCCCCAATCTCCCTCACGCCAAGTAAGATGCAATAATGACCATAAATATTTGTAGGTCGGTGGTTGAGAGGAGTAAAATTTCCATTAACTTGTAACAAGGCATGCGTAGAGGCCTGAAAAGGCTTGATAAATTCAATAAAAAAATTATTATTTAGATCCATATATCTATAAAAATATAATTGGTACCCATTCAATTATTATTTATTTTTATTATGTTTTAAAACGTCCCGACACCAAAAAGGGATTTGAAAAATCCTTTAGAACCCAAAGTGATGGCGTCAATACAAAACTCACTTAATCGAGAGCTCGAGCACGAGAGTGATCAATAATAAAATAGCTTGAAGGTAATAAATAACAATATTGATAAAAATAATTGACACTAAACAAATAATCATCAATCGGAAAATTAAATTATAATGTTATTATTATCATTATTTTTTTTGAATATATTATAAATCATATTAATAAGGACCAACAGGCAAGCTCGACAAACCGAGAACACAATTTTCCTTTAATATGGAAATCGTAGCGATTACGTTGCGGAAGGGGGGTCGAGCAGAAAGCGAAAAAGAAACAAGTAGGCACAACAAAGAGAGAGAATGTTTATTATTCTCTACGATAAGGAAAAGCCAACTAATGATCAATGGAAGCACAACGAATTTGAAGCTTAACAACACGGTCATCGAAATGTGAACTAGAGCAACATCGAATGGGGCATTACATAACGCTAAGTAGATACCTAGAAAACATCTATAGATATTAATAACATGACTACCTTGTTTAAACATTTATCGTTTATTTGTCAAAATTTTCATGAATCTAGATGGACAAAGTTATGCGACTTGAAATAAAAAATTAGGAAGATTTTTTTCTCAAAGTCGACCATATAATCAAAATATTAATAATTTTTGATAAATTTCTCAAGAGTCACATTAAATATTCTAAATCTACAATATAATGTTTTCTTTTCATACCCTAATCGCTACAAGATGTTGTTTAAGGGCGGAGAGGATGATGGCTACACGGATAAAAACAACCATGCCTAGATACCTTCAATTCTTGAAAAGGGGATTTGTTTCACACAAACCCCACCCAATTTGTGTAAAGAGATGATGTTGCTTTACATTGGGAGCCAAATTTGTAAGTACATGGATCTCTCTTATCTCATCTTGGTGGCAAAAGAAGGTATACTTTTATAGTGTTATATGGAGGCATGAACATCATTGGGAATTGTTGTTGAGGTAGAATTTTGGTCTCAATTCTATACATAAATCTTTTGCTAAGGTGGCTGAAGATGGGGCTATAGCTAAGGCTACGGCTAGATCCAACATCTCATCTAGTTCCAACTTTGTTCACTCTTATCTCCTTTAGAGAATGGGTGTTGGATAAATAATGCTTTATTAGTAACAATGGTATAATTTATAGATACGGTCGGCTTTGGATTTAATTACATGCACTCCATTCTTGTATCTTGAAGCATTGGTAACAACTAGTGAGTTGAAATATTGACATCTACCCTTGTGGTAGGGGCTTCTTCATCATAATTTTTAACTTGGTTAAGTATACAAACACTATCTTCGACAAACTTTGGGTCTTCAAGTAACACCATTGACTATTGAAACCTTGATATCCATCTTTCATCCCCAGTAACATAGCCTTCTCAGCCAAACCTATTTGTGTAACATTACCACACATTCCATTGTAGTTTTCTGAGAAAATTTTATTTTACTCTAGTGATAACATTTGAGAGTAGATGGTATCACACCCTACCTATGCTCAAATTTTAGGTTATTTGGACATGTTAAAGGTACTCTTGGATCATATTTAGCTCAAAGTTCTTGATCATTATTTGTCCCTACATATCAATTATCAAGGTTTTCCATTCATATGTGAGAAATGTTTATAGCTAGGTCACCTAGATTTAGATTATTAGAGCCTACATTGTAATGGACCTAACTATGATTCATGGTGGAAGGATGCCCTTCCACACCACATTTCTATGGAAGGATAAAGGGATATTATTTCAAATACATAATTTGATGATCAAGATGCCCCTCGAACCCAAGAAGATGAGAAAAACCCCATAGAGAAAGATTCGTATTTGGTCCCTCCAAGGATGAATCCTATAAGGTAACACGCCATCCTTGAAAACCTAGTGTCACTTGAGCAATTTATAGATCGAGCTCAAGAGGATACAAAGAAATAGTTGTTGGATGAGACAATTACCATTTTGGAATAGAAGTTACCCTCAAATAAGTTACAAAAGATCTAGTCCTTCGAAGTCCTTATTCCTCATGACTCTAATACTATAAATGTCTAAAATGAATGGATTGTAATTTGTAAAAGGAAGAAAGGATAAAATATTAAATTTGTTGGATTAATAAACAGATAATTTGAAGTGTATTGGAAGTTTTTTATTTGTGGTTTTATAACTTTTAGTTTGTCTTCATTGTGATTAATTTTTTTGCTTAGTCTCTCTTTATTTGGTATTGCTTCTATCTTTCGATCTTTTGTAAAATAGACGGTGCCCTTTCAATCTTCTCAAATGTAATCCTTATCCAAATAATAGTAGACATCCAATTTGAGATTAAAATTACCATATAGAAATGAAATAATTTTAATTTATATATTATTATAATTAATTATTTATTAACAAAAATTATAATTTGCACCACCATTGGTAGATACCAATAAAAAAATCATATCCATGTATTTGATTTATTTTACATCATGAATAACATGGATATTAAATTCCTATCCGATGCGAAATGCCTATCCATGTATTTGAGTCGATTGAATCCACCCACGGGAAACAAGGGATTGTCGATCACTCATTCCGTAATGTCTTTGCGGGAGAGAAGCTCTACCAAATCCATGGCTCCTGTTGATACCACTCCTTGCATTGTTTTTGGGGATGAAGTCGTTAAATTTGAAAAATACTTGTATGAGTATGATATAATATATATATATAATCAACGGATTTGGGCCTAGCTTACTAGTCCTCTATGATTGGATATCCAGGTTTTGGATCCTTATTAGTCTTTTATCCCTACACTAAAGGATTTTTATCGTGTCTTTTTCCTCTATTGTTGATAAAGAAACCATAGCTAGTAAACTTTGGGTTTTTAATCTAGATACCTTGTAATTAAACCATGGTTTCCTTCCCTTAACCCAATCACAAAATTCTTCTCTTGCAAATCTGTTTGGATTCGACTTCCCCATCCCCTTTGTAATTTTAGGACCGTGATTTTCTGATCTCCATTAGCAATGATTCGGGAAAAAATATTTATATTGACTCTCAAACCACCGACATCACCCATACAACATATGCTAGAATTATTGTGGGACTTGATACCTCAAAAAACCTTTCGGCATCCATTGAGCTCAAAATGCACATTAGATCTTGGACTCAATCCCTAGAGTACGAAGGATTACCCTTTAGATGCAGAAGGTGTTTCAATTTAGGTAATATTGTCACTGAATGCGGGATGGAAAAGCGTAACAATGATAGAAATAATTGGTGGAAAAATGCCCTCCCTAAAAAATTGGTCTTTGATGAAAAATATGACATGGATTCAAATCAAAGTATGAATGAGGCGGCTTAAGAGGTCCCTATGAAAATTGTCTTTCTGAAATTCAAGTTGTTGAAAATAAGGACGAAAACAAGGGAAATTCAATTGGTGAAATTCATCTTTCAACAACCACTCTTAGAGTAATTTCAGATGTTGGAAACAAGGGAATGTCACATGGTGAAATAAAATCGAACTAAATTCATATAAAGTGGAAGAGGAGAATGCCCCTCCCGATCTCCTTGTAAAAAAGCATATACAAGCCGATTGAAATTTTTATTTTTTTCTTCTAATTGAGGAGGATCAAGGAGGGTGGAAAATGGTTCATAATAGGAAGAAATCTATCCATACAAAAATATTTCTCCCACCTAGCTGAATTGGCTCTTTTTTTGCTATTCGGTTGTTTCTCGCATGCAAATTTATATTTGTCAAATAGTAGTTGTGTTTGTTGTTGTTGTTATGTTGGGCAGAGTGCTTCTTCTTCTTTCTTTGATTCTCATTATAATATCTTAGTATTGACCAATTTTGGATGTCCCTAAATAATATCCCGGTCAAAAAACCTTTTACCATTAATAAATCAAAACATGCATATTTATCATCTTAGTGGGGATTGGTAAACAATAAAAGATGGCATTGAACTGTATAAATAAATATTGGCAAGTAATGAAGTAGGCTTTGCTGGAAAGTGTCAAATTCCGGCAACATTTTCCGGCCTAACCTTTCCGGCTACCCACTTTGCTAAATTTAAATAAACATACATAAAAGGATAGTAAGATGACATATGTATATACCCATAAAATTTGAGTTTGCTTTGGATTTTCAATAAATATTTCCGGTTCAGCGTGAAAGTAAGGTCGAGTACTTCGTTATATCCGTAACACGTTTGATGGCTACGCAAAACAGTAGAACACCTAATATTTAATACAAACAAATATATGACCGATAAAGCTGTTATAGGAAATACTTAGGTCGAATACTTTTTATTGTTAATCGGCACGTTACTTATTCCCGCCAGAGCCGTCTTCGTCAACTTCCATAAACAGAAAAGAATAAATGGGAGGCAAAGAAGATTGTTTCCTCTCGCCCAATGAACAGCTTCAGATTCATTCATAATAATACTTTTTAACTTATACAGCTTGGCGGCTATGTTCAGGGTCGGTGGTCTGCCTGGCTACCGCTGAGCATAAATACAGTCACAGCTGTCCACCGCTTCGCAATAACTCCCATTGGAATCTGCACACTGTGTATGCATCAGGTGAATAAAAGCTTGTGAATGAAATATACGTGCAATTCTGTAACAGTGCAAAGCTGATGTTAGAAACAGTGTGCTGGTGCGATATTTAGAGGAGTAATTGCATTTCTTGCAGAGTCGGTCATTGTTGTCTACCTGTTGTCCTCCTCTTACAGGCTGCTTAAACTATCTCTCTCTATAAATACACCCCTGCATTTTTAAATTTACATCCTGCACCATCTCCGCTTGATTGTTATTGCCAGCGCTTGCAACACCCTCTCACCTCATATACGCCACAGTTCAGAGATATAACAGGTTTGCAAAGTATTGTTTTGTTGCTATGCCAACTTCTTCCGGATCAGTTTTTAGCAACATTTCTTTCCTTCTCTGTATTTCTTTCATTTATTCACTGTAATAATTCTGCAGGGAAATATAAATAATGCAAATTATTGTTTTGTTGCGATGAACGTATTTTATTGGGTTTATATGTTGTTGACATTAAGAAGTGGAACAAACCAATCTAGAACGGTCTGTACCATGCCTGAACTCTATTGCAAGGGATGTTTCTGTACTATCATCCTTGGTCGTGAATATGTTGGGTATCATATGAGAATTCAAAGGATTTTATTGTTGGTGTGCTAGGCTTAGACAAAAACTTGTCACAGTCTGATCCATGCCTGAACTCTGTGAATGATTACCCATCGCTCCTGTTAGTTATTGCATCTAATCTGAGTGGCTTTGATTCAGTTTTGTTCACCCTCGCCAGTTCTCTCCTTTCAATTCTCGGACACGGTTATTACATCAACTCCTTCCATGTACAAGAAGATAAAGATTCAGATATGACGTATGCTTAGCCATGGATATGTTTCACAAAATGCACAAAGATGCTTAGCCATGCTTTCATTATTGGTCACATCTTTTAAGGCAAAACAGTCTCCTGAGTTAGAATTATTTGTAAAAACTAGGTACATACGTTTTGGTATATTGTCTTAGTATCTGTAGTTATAGTGAGTCCAGGGCATAGTTTTCTTGAAGTTATTGTTATTGTTATTCATCAGCCCAATCACAACTTACAACATAAAATGCTATGCGGCTAGGAGAGAGGTTCAGACCAGCGTTTAGACCGTACGCGGGATGAAGATCGGTCTGGAGGGGCTGGTACATGGAGGAGGCCTTCAGGAGCTTAGGACCCTGTTGAGGGACATTCTACTTAGAAATGGAAGGCTATGGTGTTGCTGCTAAAATAGTTGCGACGTATATGTGTTGGGATTTTTGTTTCAGTCTTTTCATTGTTTTTGTAATTGATGGGGCCTCCAATTCTGTGTAATAGAACTATACGCTCCCATGATTGGGATTCGGGTTTAGTCGAACAATTATTGCATGGAATTGAACCTATTTAATTTATTTGTTTCAGTTTTTTTATTGTTTTTGGTAATTGTTGGGGCCTCCAATTCTGTGTAATAGAATTAGATGCTCCCATGATTGGGATTAGCATGTTTTCTTAAGAAATGTACTATGGATACATACTATAAATAAGCACATAATAATCATGAAATAGTTTCACCTGTAAGTGGACAGCAGCTGTTTAATCATCTCGGGTAGAGTAATTGTATTGGAATATGTTTTGCTGCTGATAGTTCAAAGGCTCTTAATCTGTTAGTGATAATCTTTATGTAAGCTCTGCTGAAAACTACAATGAGCATGTCTGACATTTCCATAGTTGCATACAGAGAATTATGGATGAAATATATGATATATGATTTATGGATGTAGTTGCAATTTCAGTTTCAGCGAGCCAATGTTTTTTGCAATGTTTAGAATTCTTCAGCACTTCTCTAACTCAATTGCATGACATTCACTAAATATCATGGTTCTGTCTTTGTCCTAACCATAATCCGTGTCATATATATGTATATATATTTCTGTACTTGTCAGTAGAAGCTAAATTTATACTAACAAAGTTGGTTGCTTTTTCCAGGTATTATGGCCACTCCAAGTGGAAGCCCATCCATTATCACAATATCTGATGATACCTCTGGTGCCATTGTCGGGAGCCCTCCTATTGAACTGGTCGCTTCAAATGGGACACCTCAGTCATATGCAACCCAAGCAACCACCAACGAAAGCTCAATACAAAGTGTCCAGCCACCGCTTGCGACTTCTGTCCATACTTTGGCTACTTCTGTTGCAGCTACATGCTCAACCATTTCTGGTAGAATATCAGAGTCCCTCATCCCATCAGCAATGATTCTCGATAGTGATTTAACCACTGTCTTAGACATGATGCACAAGGTAGATGCAACGTACCTTAGGCTTGACGCATTGTACACTTTCCTTCGTTCGCTCAGCTACGACCAGTACTACTCTGGCGGCGAGGAACACTCCATTAGAGCTGCATTCAAAGCTTATCTTGCATCCCTTTAATTTAAGTCCCTACCTCACCCCTACTACGACTTTGCACTGCTCATACATATGCCCACCTCTTTCATCCTACCCCACAGTAACCTCTTTTTGAAGGTCTAACTTGATAAACCTATACTTGCATAAATATGGTGTACATGTTCCATTTTGAAACCGTCGTCAAAAGTTTTGTATAATTCCAATCACGATATATACAATAGAGTTGTTGTACATATGTTTCGTACTTTACTTAAAGAATGAGCATAGAAACTGTTGTGTTATATAAACATCTTCCCCACTGTACATATCTTTACGTGCTTATTCTCTAAAAAAACACTTTACGTGGGCCATAACTTGGTTTCCCCACTTTATGGTTTAGCGCATGCTCCCTCGTACTTAACATTACCCCATTTGCTAATTCATTTCCATTTTATTTTATTGTTTAGGAACCACCAGCATCGCAGACTCCATTGCCCCCAACGTTGTTCCTCCCCAACTGGCCGTACACATGCCGACATCCCGCACAGATACTTTGGCACCGGCTACTCGTGAAGGCCGACTGAACACTGCATGCAACTCACGCCAATTAAATCGTTAAATCCTTACCAAAGCGTTTGGACTATTGAAGGCAGGGTCATCAAAAAGGCAACCTAAACAACTACAACACGGAAAAACGCACAGGGCAGGTTTTCAGCTTCGACATTATCGACAAAAGCAACTCAGATATAGTGGTGACTTCTTTTGACCTAGCTGCAACTTCTTACTACAACCAAATACAACTAGGTAAAACATACACAATCAAAGGAGGCACCTGCCGGACTGCGCAAAAAAAGATTACAACAACTCCACAACTCCTTGGGACATCATCCTAGACTTGGACTCCTCTGTAAAGCTTAGTACAAACCAGTCCAGTAAACATACCACAATATCTTTTCCGCTTCAAAACAATAGCAGAAATCAACTCCGCCCCGCCAAATCCACCATTGACCTACTAGCTATTGCACTATCCATTACCGCCCCCTCCACTATCAGGAAAAGTGATAGTACTTTCAACCACAAACACACAGTCGTACTAAGTGATAACTCGGCACTATGTATTGAGGCAACGTTATGGGGCGCTTTTAGTGACAATGAGGGCAAACTTCTGAGTGAATTATGTGCTACACAGACATCAATCCGACCAGTTCTTGCAATTAAGAGAGCAAAAACTACAACTTTCAAAGGAACAACATTAGCCACGGGCCCTAATACACAAATCTTCATAGATCCTGATATAACTGAGGCTCATGCACTGCGTGCATGGTTTACTTCGCTCGCCTCTACAACTGCATACCCTTCAGTGAGTATTGGAAAAATTGAGAAAACCGATATCGCAGGCATGAAATCCTCCTCGCAGCTAGGTAAACCGCTCACCTTCTCCACCGCAGCAACAATTATACACATTAATATGTCCTCCTTTAGCTATCCAGCATGCACATCAATTGTTAACAACCAGCAATGCAAGAAAAAACTTGATCTAACTGCAAACTCCTCTTGGTATTGCCAAAAATGCAAGCACGACGTCTCTCATTGCAACTACAAATATGCATTACACTTCATCATTGAGGATGGCACATCAACAACATGGGTAACTACTTTTGATGAGGTTGCTACATCAATCATGGGTATATCAGCACAAGAGCTACAACTTCTTGCACCAACACCTGACAAGTTTTGGCCTGTTGTTAAGCCAATTCTATTCCACCGCTACATGTTCACAATATCCGCGAAGCTAGAGGTCTACAGGTCAGAAGAGAAAGCCCAGTGCACTGTTGTCGCTGCAGTTAAGGACATGACTTCCAGCATGCAGGAATCCCCACTAGATGCATTCCTCGCAACACCTTAACTATGTATTGATGAAAAAGATCCTACACTACCTCAGAAAACATATTATACTGTACCCACACAATATGAGCAACTTACCAATACATACTTACCATACCACCTACTCCACATATAGGTTTTTGCATTCATAAGTTATATAACCTTTAATATTAACGCATGTTGTGCTCAAGTTTTCCTATATTTATATACCACTCTGTGTTCTTAATATGTCTTTATAATACACATATTCGGGTGCAATCAAAGTCACTTTATACTAGCAATGCAAATACTGTCAACATACATTGTTACACTTCACTCCAATCAAACAAAAGAACTTTTCTTTTTTGCTTGCATTAACTACGTTCTATACCTAATTACTGTTACCTTTTTAACTCATTTTTGCAGGCCTAACACGGACTGAGAAAAATGCAAAGGCTCGGTTGAGGTATGCAGCCAACAAAAACAACCTCAATGAGCATCGTCGCCATATAGCTTGCATGAAACGACAAAAGCTGAACACACAGGCGCCAGTCTATATAGCCAACCATGCCAACCTACTCGAAGATCACACACCAAATACGCATTCACTCCAAGATACACAACGCCAATTCCGCCAAAGAATAGATCACCTCCCGCCTCCAAACACATGTTCATGTTGTAATGAATTATATGTTGGGCTACGTACAAGGGTTTACAAAGGTGCCCATACCTGTCACAGATGCATTGTTGAAAAGGATGATCGCCGCTTCTCAAGTTGGAATAACATGGACCCAGGCCCGCAACCTAAGGTGTTATCTTCACTTACACAAGTTGAGGAAATGTTGATAGCAAGGGTCAACCCAATATTGCAAGTGACTCACGCTGTAGGTGGCCAATACAAATATAGGGGCCACACCATATGCTTCCCCCAAGAAGTTTCATCCATAACTAAACACTTGCCTCGGCGCGTCGAAGACTTGGACATCTTAATCATCCGAAGAATCGGAGCAACAAATAAAGCTTACGACTGCTTTGTAAGCAGATCTCGTGTTTTGGCTGCATTGCAATTCAAAATAGCTCATGACCCTTACTACAAGGATGTTGTCCTAGACCAACCTGCATTGCATTCCCTACCACATCACAGTACTGATATATCTACTTCCCTACCACACTTCAATTCAACTATCGCCGACAATGCTGAAGCACAACCAGAAGCAGAGCTTCGCCCAAGTTCCCCACCAAATACCCACGAGCGGCAGCCATCATCTTTTGTGTCCTCCCTCCCTCCAGCCACTTCAGAAGTTGACCAAATAACAAATTTCATCGAAGGCAGAAAAAAACTCCGCTACAGTCAATTGAGTGGCCACACATTGGTTCATCCGCGGTCAGCGAATACGACACTGAGGGTTTGCTATCTATGGCTTTTCCAACATTGTTCCCTACAGGGGTTGCATTGTTCCACCAAGCACGCATCAAGAGGGTTCACATGCATGAATACGCACTACACCTACTACGTTACCATGATAACAGATTTGGAAGCCATCCGCGCTTTCGTTACTTCATTCTCAACATTATGTTGCGCCACAGAAGCCAATCAACATCTGTTGTTTTCACAAAAAAAAATATAGGCGACAACTTGCCTACCACAGTTTCGATGTTACGCCAGAACTTGCACACTACCCGGATGCCCACATTGCAGAGCAACTAATGCGCTTTGGGTCCAACTTGCGAGGAACTAAATCATTTTGGTGCAAGCGCAGACATGAACTCACAGATATGATAACCCAACTAGAAAGCCCTACACTTTTCTTCACTTTAAGTGCAGCAGATACTAAATGGCCAGATTTACACAAAGCAATGCCAGGAACACCGACGCCACCCTCAACAACTAGCCAGCAGTGGAGAAACGTGAACTTGAACATGCACCCCCATATCGTCTCTGCATACATGGAAAAAAGATTTACAATATTTTGTGAGGAGGTGCTTAAAAAAAAAAAATGCATTGCACTGACTACTGGTACAGGTGAGCTCACTACCACTTAGATTTTAATACAATACCCCGCCTACCCCATTTACCAAGCTGGACCCTCTTTGTGCAAAATACAGGTACGAATGGCAACACCGAGGCTCGGCTCATATCCATGGATTTATATGGCTTCCAAATGCACCAAACATGGAGGACCTAAACTGGGACAACCCCCGTGAACTTGATGCGGCGAAGACTTACTTCGACCAATTAGTAACTGCATGGAATCCAAGGGGCCCTGAGAGTGGAGAACGTCAGATACATCGTTCGCAGGAAGATGACCCGTGCTTGTTAGACACATACGGGATACTTACAAACAACCCAGTAGCTGACTATGAGAACTTGTTGAACCGCGTGCAACGCCACACAAAATGTAGTGAGGCAACCTGCTTGCAGAAAAAAATGGGACACTTCAATGTAGATATAAAGCCCCTTGGCCACTCCAAGAGTATTCGAGCTTGGGCTTAGATGAAACCGGTAAAAAAAAGTACACCCCTGCACGCAATGATGCACGGGTCAACATACACAACTCAGACATGCTAGCACTATGGCGAGCCAATGTCGACTGCCAGCCCGTTGTGTCACGACATGCGGTCTTACAATACATTGCAAAATATGCAGCCAAGGCAGAGAAGAAATCAGAAAGCTACCATCACATGTTGACAAGGATATCTAATGAAGTTAGCGTCGATCACCCTGCAAAGACGGCCTACAGCAAATTCCTCTCTGAAACTATTGTCGACCGGGACATTGGTGCACAAGAAACATGCCACATGTTACAAAAACTCCCCCTTTCCAGTTGTAGCCGAACATTTATTACCCTATCCGTCGGTAAGCAGGTATTCAAACGTGTCCTCCCGACCTAGGAAACACATTCCAATTCCCTTCATTCATAGATGCATACATAAAACGCCCTACACAATTAGAGAACACCTCCCTCTTTGAAGCTGCTCATTCCTGGTCCTACAACAGCCAAAGGAAAGTTACTCAATGGCTACAAAGAAGAACCCCTGCTGTCGTCCACGTATTCCCCCGATACAGTGATGTCCCCACCCCAGATGCGATACACTATGAGGATTTCTGCTGGACAGAGCTTCTGCTTTATAAACCCTTTCGACATATCCAAACAGACATTGGCATCTCCACATCTGAAATAACTAACCAATGGGAAAAATGAAAACTCTTACGCCCCTTTACATGTTAATAGAGCCACTACTCTAGAAGAAACTGCAACTGGGGCAAGTAGCGACGACAATGACTCGCAAGGATCTAATCCGCTGCATGCACAACTATTTGAATGGGAGCATATATCACGCATGCACCCAACACTCAATACAACAATTGATGATGTAGACATGATAGGCCTCCGTGACTTTGACATTAACCACGATTGGAAGGTTCATTCAATCCCTGTTGCCTTACAAATAAGTGCACCTAAATTCATAGACATTTCCCGCACTGAAAATTCACCACCAGTTGTTACTCCACCTACCCATTTAGACGCTCTGCAGCTATCATCAAAACAACACCTTGCCTACTCAATTGTGCTTTCCCATGCAACTCAACAAGGGGAACACCCACCATTGAAGATGATCATTCAGGGAACCGCTGGTACAGGAAAATCATACCTCATACAATGCATAAGAAATGGGCTTGAAAATATGGCTGGCAAATTAAAATCTTCCCTCCTTGTACTAGCCCCAACAGGTATTGCTGCATTCAATATAAAATCATCTACTATACATTCTTCCCTCCGAATACCCATATCCGACATGAAACCTCTTGAAGGCCAAGCCCTAGCAATCTTCCAAGAGCGTATGAGTCCCATACATTACATACTCATAGATGAAATGAGCTTTATAGGTCCTACAATGTTACACAACATCAACAAAAGACTTCGTGAGGCATTCCCCCGACATAGTAACCACGCGTTCGGTAACTGCTCAATGATTTTGGTGGGAGACTTAGGCCAGCTCCCTCCGGTCAACGATGTACCATTATATGTAGGCAACAAAGTAGGAAGCTCCCTTTGGCATGCTTTTGATACCGTGATCACCTTGGACACAAACTTTAGGCAACAAGGATTAAACTCGACACAACTTGAATTCAGAGAAATGTTGACCAACATCAGAAACGCAGAAGCAACCGTTAAGGATTGGTCTCTTCTCATGTCACGTACCAAGTCGTGCATGTCTACCTCAGAGCAATCCATGTTCATGACTGAGAAGCACCTATTTGCAACAAAGGACCTAGCAAACAAGCACAATAAACAAATGCTAAAATCCTTGCACGTACCAATTGCAATGAGCATCGCAGAACAAAGCAAACATAACTCTGACTCAGACATCAACGACACTCAACTAGACCCGGTAGTTTTCCTATGCACAGGACAAGAGGTCATGTTGACATCTAACTTATGGGTTAGCTCAGGATTGGTTAATGGTGCACTCGGGCAAGTGACAGATATCGTGTACAACCCAGAAACACAACCACCAGACTTGCCATCCTTTGTTGTTGTCAACTTCAAACACTACCAAGGGCCCCCATGGGACATACTCAACCCAACACACTTGCCCCTACCTCCTGTCACACGTGGAAATCGTCGCCAAATCCCACTAAAAATGTCTTGGGGCCTTACCATCCACAAATCACAGGGCCTAACTCTTGACAAGGCCACAGTAGACATCGGAAACGTTGACCGTCAAGGACTAACATTCACAGCAATGTCAAGAGTTCGTGCCATCAACGATCTACAAATCCAACCAGCTTTTACGTTTGAACGCTACGCACGAATGAGATATACCAAGAACGTAAAATCACGCAAGGAGGAGGAGAAAAGACTTTGCAACACAAACATTGGCACACGGCGTACAAGGCATGGAAATACTCCTTCCCCCATCATGCGCACAAAACAATACCACGATCTAGGATCCATTGGTAAACTCCAACATTAAATAAGTTAAGAGTTGTACATATATATACGCAAACCCCACTTGTAATGCAATACAAACACAAATCACCTTCACCTTGTACCCATACTATATTGTATACACAAATCTCATTCCCTCTCCGGCGTAACTTGCAACTCATTTGCAATTGTTTTAAATTGAGAGCTTATACCATCTTCAATTGTATTTGAAGGTCCTCGTCTTCAACACCTAAGAGATGTTTCTTCTAAATTTTAATTTTGTTTAAACATAATATTTAAAAGGTCGGTATCACTCGTATGTATTTACGAGTATTAATTCGGTGCATCATTAAATGCAAAGAACTCCACGCATTGGCTTCTTTGTTAGCGTACGTATGGCTGTCCATTCCATAGGGATATTAATGCTTTCAACCCATTTCTAAGATATTTCCCTAAACATATCTCTTTAATTATATCATAAAATTCAGGATCCATTTATAAAAGTGGATATTGATAGCGGTCATGTTATCGTATTCATGCTTGAGCATAATCTGTTGCAAAGAAGTTATCCTCCAAAATACTGACCCGTTAATCACATGCCATTATTTCAAAACTTGTCAATGCATTAATCACACTAAGAATTATCTCGGAAAAATAATTTTACATAAAATTATACGCAAGTCCTCAGCTTAAACATCACATATGTTTGCAATGTTGACTGGTACGCTGAAAGGCGTGTTCTATGTGGGAAAGCCTCCTGCCTTCTGACAGTGAAGGAGACTGCAATGGCCCAGATGAATCGGTCGACGAAGCACGGCGCAAAACCAATTCTACACGTGTCCTCCAAAAGCAGGAATGTCAGAGACAATGACATGCACAAGGTGAGCCATTCCACGAGGGAGAAATGCAGGACAATTTCCAGAGTCCTGTGCGGGTGTGGGCATACTTCTTCCATCACGAACAACAGGCGAGTATGGTGGCTCCTTTCTTTGTCAGTATGTATGAGCCCGAATGGACTTCCAGTATTTTTTTCCATATATTTGGGGATTTCCTCATAAGCGAGATTGTAAATATCTTGGGATTTTGTGAGAACGGCTGAGCGACCGGGAAAGACTCTAAGCAAATGATATTTTATGCAGTGGAGATATACAAACTGGTCAGTTTATGTTGCTGTATTTTTTTTAATAATTAATCGATATGTTTACATTTATATATCATTTCCATTTTATCTTCTTTATCAAGAATGGCCTGATTTCTTTGCATTTTGTGGGTTTATGTGATATATCTTTCTAGTGATATTGTTTTTGACACTGAATAAATTAATGGTTGAGGATCAAGGATTTATAAGACTGCTCCATAGGATGGGCCGTTTAAAGTTTTTTTCATTAAATCGTTTGCCTCTGCAACAAAGCACGAGATGGGCAAAAATAAATCGCTGTAGGAAAAGGAAATGATAAAGAAATTTGTTAGCCGTAAAAGTTATTGACGGATTCAGATGTGTCGATAAGATGTCCATCTAGGGTTTCATTATTGTGTTTTTCTGATAATGTTCTAGACCCATCACTTCTTTCTATCTTCTTTGCACGACACAGAAAAAGATGGAGAACTCTTTATTTCTTTCCATCTACTCGGATGTTCAACTGACGAGATATACTAGTATTTTATTCAGTCATAGACAGATATACGGATAGGTCAGTTAACATTTTGCTTAGATCATTCTTAGGATAGTCTGTTTAAAGGTTTTTGTCATCAAATCGGTTGTGTCAAAGCACATGTGGACAAAGCACTATGTGGACTATTGTACACTACAAATAAACTGGAAGCTATGTATGGCCCTGGAAAGGAACTTAATTTATTAAATCTTATTTGAATTAGTCAACTTGACAACCAAAAACTCTAGATGGTTGCTTAAACTTATGTATGTTGTTGTATCTTTCTTTTATTTTATAATTAATTGATTTGTTTGCATTTGCAAACCATTTACATATTATCTTATTTATCAGAAAGGATCCAATTTCAATTGCTTTCTGTGGTTTATGCAATTTATTTTTCCAGTAATATTTATTTCACACTTAAGGGATTTTATGGTTCTATGTGATTTATTAAATTGTTTCACGCTTGTACAGGGCTTGAATGTTAAACGCTTTTCCGTAGTCTCGCTTAATGGTTTTCATTAATCAAATCATTTGAAATTGTTCCGCACTTTAGTGTTGTGTCATTTGCACTAGCTGTACGAAAGTGAATCGCTGTAAAGGTTATCGAGGAATTCAGATGTGTCGATAAGATGTCCAATTAGGGTTTCATTTTTTTCTGTTAATTTATTTCCATCTATTTGGATGTAATCCAATAAATGCTTTAGAGCTGCACGACCCACGAGAATGGATTGGTGACATTATTCTCTAGGTTAAGTGAGAGATATTAGTATATTATTTTTAAATCATTCTTATTTTTTAAAGAAGAAATTTGTTTGTTTGTATATTGATATCCCTCGTTATTAAGAAGGAATTCATTTCTCTACAGCTGTAGCCACCCACCCAAAAGTAATCTTGTGAATCATATTTAAGGGATCAAACCTTTATGAAAGGGTTTTTGGAACCATCCAGCACCTCAGCTTTGTGTTCAGTTCTTTAATATTTTGGTCTCTTCCTTGGGATGCCTGAATTGTTTTACATTACAGACTTTTGAGAGAATTATAGGTTTTCAAAACTGTTTGAGTTAATGTTTTGTACGGGATCCAGGGTTTGAGTTCATGGAATGTACATTAGGATCTCCAAATTGTTACCTAGACAAATAAAAATGGAGATGAAAAAACACGGTTTATTCAAACTCTAAAACATAAAGGGTTTGTTTAAAATCTAACATACACACAATTTATCTTAAAATGTTATTAGATTAAATCTAAATTTATTATAGGTGGAAAAATAAACCACTAATATAAGTGAAATACATCAGAAAAAAATTAATAAGTGTAAAAAAAATGGCAGGGCACATTGATTGTCTAAACCTGAAAATTACCATTTCAAACATGTAACATGTTTCATTAGTTGTTAACAATCGATAGATGCATGTACAGTTAATTGCGCTTCTTTCATTAAAACTGTGTTGCATGTTGGAGTTAAAATTTACAGTTGTACATCATTACAATTATTATGTTTTTGTTAAATTTAATATAATTTTGCTTAAAATTTAGGCTAGTTTTTTATCTCTAATTATCAAATTATATCCTTAGCATTCTGTTGAATCAAATTATACTAATATCCTTATGGTTTTTGAAGTCATAAATGTCTTTGTAAGTGCTGGAGCTATAGAATTCTCTTTTGTAAATCTTATCCCAGAAAAACTAACCAGATTATTATCACATGTTTTTTTTGCAGCTTTACATTACAATTGTTTAGTTTTTGTATTAAAATCCTTTTCCTCCAACTTATTTTATTAGTGCTCTCTTAGTATTATTTCCTAAATATAGTTCTATTAACATATGATGCTCTGAATGCTCTGTGTTTTGATGAATACTTCAAAGTGCTCTTCTTTTTTTTGTTAGTACTTGAGAGTTCTTCCACCTATACTCTATTATGGTTTTTAATAATTTTGATATTGTTTATGCTCTCTAGAAGAAATTTATTTTATGTAATTGCTGCGTATTCATCTTAAGTACTTCATATGCAATATATGGGATTATAATAGTTTCTATTTAGAGGATGTATAGGTAATTATTATTGTATTGGATTTCCCTATTTTCTTCTCTAGCTTTTCTTGTTTTATCGTTTCAAGCTTTGCAAGTTGTTTTCACTGCTGTGACTCAAACTTTCTTGTGCAATGAGATGCTTTGGTTTAAATTTTCTAAGGTCTATGCTAAAAATGCAAATGCAGCTTGAAAACCAACCAATCAAGCAACCCTAAGAAATTAAGACAGTGTAAATCTAGTGTCCTAGGAAAGATTCCAAGAAAGCAAAACCAAATTAAAAATTTTATGAAGCAAATAATAAAGATTAACAAAAAAACAAAAAATTATATGCACCAATTTGAAAAACTTATCCACCAGAGTATTATCAAAGGTTTTTTTTAATGATTTACATTACAATGTATTAAGATCTTTTTCGTCTTGCAACTTATTTTATTAGCGCTCTCTTAGTTTTATTCCTTAAACATAGTGCTCTATTTTTTGATGAGTACTTGATGCCGACTGCTTTTTTTTCTCAATGAATACTAAATGTATTTTTTCTATTATAGGAGATCTCAAATACTCGAAAGAGAAATCAAAAACTTTCTTTGGAATATAGAAAAGATCATGCAAGGACTGTGTATGGGCACTTGATTATGCCTGTGACAAAATTAGCTAATATGAATTTATAGCAGAAGTTGGTTTTCATATTTTGCATGGTATTATGGCATTTGTAGTTTATAGATAATGCTGAAACATTTTTTTATTATTTATTTTTAAAAATATGTATTTATTAATCAGTGTTCAATTGTTTTTTGTAAAATCACCTTAATGTAAAGTCCATCTTTAGATTGACATTTGGTGTTACGTCAAAGTAATTTGTTTTTGTAAAATGTGTTTAACTTCCAAATTTCAATACTTCACAAATAATGGAAGCATTGAAATAGTTATAAAATATATTTAAATAAATTTAATAGATTTATGTAATTTTTTAAAATAATAATAAAATATTTCAAATATATAATTATCTTCCTTTTGGTTTAAGTATGGTTTTGGAAAATAAGCTGAAATTTCAAATTGCAATACTTAAACAAGTAATGGAACGGAAAGTACAAAGAAGACTTGCATGCAAAAGAAAGCACAAGTGTTCTTTAATTGTGTCAAAGATATTGATATATAGCTTTATTAAGATTAACATTTATAATTAATATTGTAAATTGTTTAATAGAAAATTATGTTTAATTGATGTATATTTGTATATGAATTGCAATAATAATATTAAGGATTGTGTTGTTTTTATGTAAAATAATAAATTTTAATTGTAAATTAAATTTGCTATTTCTAAAATTTAGTTAATTTTTTAAATAGTAGAGAAAATATGTAGAAATTCTCAAAGCACTTTAAAAAATTAAAAAAAAATTCTTCATATTTTTTTGTTTAACTTTTCACTAGCCACTTAAATATTAATTATTTAATAGATATAAATAATTATATCTATATAAAAATATGTGTTCTTATTTTATATATTACATAAATGTATTGAAATATTATGTATGTATTTTAAATGTTTAAATAATAAACTTTTCTATAATATGTAAATATTATGTTATATAGAAATATTAAATTTCTCTACAAATGTAAATAATATATTATCTCTAAATAATAAAAAATATATAAATATATTATTATAATATAATTTACATTTCTCTATAACATATAAATATTATATTAAATGTAAATATTAAACATATTTTACAATAAATCTAATATAAATAGTGTATATGTATAATATTATTTCTTTTAATTATTTTTATTGACATTTATTTATATTCTATTGTTTAACTTAATTTCTATATTTAAAAAATATATTATGTAATTGTTAATATGTGGAATTAAATATAATTTAAATAAAAATATTATATTATAAAATTTCCCTATAATATGTATATAAATATCATATTATTTCTAAATTTCTATATATATTTTTAGATATAAATATAAATTTTAGAGTCTAAATTTTTCTATAAATATAAAATAGTACATATAAATACTAAATATTTAATATAAAAATGTAAATATATATTTTTCTTTTTTAATTAATAATATATTATATATGAAAAATATAAATTATAAATATATTTATATTATATTATTTCTTTTATTATTATTTATTTATATTTATATTCTCTATATTCTTTTGTGTTACTTAATTTAGTAGCTCACTAAAATATTAATTATGTAATTGATATATATTTTATATTTGTTTATATTTGTATATGAAATAAAACTTATTCTAGAGTTTTTTTTTCTATATATTAAATTATATTTTTACGACGAAAGGCGCGCTACAATGGAGAAAGCCTTGGGGCTCTCGACACCGGACGAGAGACAGGAAGGGATGAGATTCATCGGTCGACGACGCACGGCTACACTAGATGCCTTATGTGTGGCGGGTAGTGGAAGGCTTGTCAGATAGACTGGTTCTCGTCAGAATCACTGACACAATTGTGTGAAAACTACAACTCACCCATCCCTCTTTCGACAGTCGTAGCCAGGTGGTGTGTAGATTAGCTATTAATTTGAATTTTGCAAGAATGAGGATGTGATGCGCTTTCTTGGTTGTCGTGGTGTTTGGCACAGGGATTTTGCTATGGAGAATGCAGAGACAGAAAATGTGATGCGAAATTACTTCATTGAAATGGATATCCATGTCATAGGCATGTGTCCCACTAGGAAATGTCATTAGGAAGATAATACTCTTTCCACATGTTGCAAAATCCTGTGGCGCTAGAAAACATCAGGTCAATGATGGTAGTGGTGTTGGTGAGCAGGTCCCAGATTGTTGTGGCAAACTATGGTGATTCTCGCACGATTTTGTCCAAGGGACACAAAGTTGTTTTGGCTGCCGTGATTTTTTCCTTCAAAATTTTCCGCAACTAACCAAATACCTTTGGGTCCTGAGAAAGACATGTTTCGAATCAAAACTCATTAATTTGTTATGCATGATAGCGAACAAGAAGGTGAGTGTGTAATGCCCACCGGGCATCGAATCTCGTCTGCGACACGCCCTCCACTCGCCACCTGGCCGACTCCGGCAAGTCTTGTTGCATGTGGGTGCATTTGGTCACCTCCCAACCACCCTACCTGCCGTCTGTATGACTTTCTTGTTCTCTGTCCTTGCGTGAGGAGTCGGTGGAGTCCCATTTTCTTCACCACGATCTCGTTCTGATTCTCTTTCAATGCGTGCGGGTGGGTGTGGGTCTCAAAAATCGTGCTGTACAGGCAAGAATCCATGGGCGTAGAACTGAACTTCTCCTGGGAGTGCCGTGAGGAAGTATTTGGTTTGTATGCAAGCAAACTACAGGTCGAGAGGTAAACTTATCTCAGAAAAGCAAAGTGGCCTCCAGGGAGAGTAAGTGCGAGCGGCCACTGCAGGGCGAGCCCAAGGAACCGTTGGTGCTGAACCTGATGTTCTGGTTGCACGCGACCACAGTCGCGATCAGTGGTTGCAAAATCTTGCAGCCGTAGTAGAAGGACGAGATAAAGTTTTAGTTGAGCTGTCTTTCCTTTTCATTTTGGAAAGTCGCTTCCCGTCCAGTGGTGGTTAGAAGAAGTTGCAAGCTAGGGAAGCCGCCTGTTGCAGCATGGTAGAAGCGTGCTGAGCGCTTCCAACAAGCAGGTTGTCCAACTATGGTGTCATCTGTTCTGTATCAGACGCATCCTCAAATCCGGGTATCTCCTTCAAGATAATTTTTTTATCTAAATCGATTAAGTGACAGTGAGAGTGTTACCAGGAGACCCGATGAAATTTATTACAGAGGTTCTCTACTGAGACCTTGCTTGTTCTGCGATGTAACTCATGGAAGAGGATCTCATTGAGGCAGATCTGTTCCATTTCAGTGTATTCATGAAGTACAATTTGCTTTGCAAGTATGAACTTGTCAGGAGATCTATGCAATGTTGGAGAAAATGTCTTGGGAGAGCTCTGGTCCCAATGCAGGATTCAAAACATTCTCTGTTAGAGTCCGGAGAAGATTACCTGATTTCTTACACTCTGTCAATCTCAGGCATGTCAAGTTGGGCTACCATTATTTGATTAGAAATGCTCTGTATTTCTTTGTTGTCCCTCTTCTGCTGGTGTTATTCAGTGCAGAGGTTGAAACGTTGGGGAGAAATAAGTTATGGAGTCCTTAAAAGAAGCCCGTGAAGAAGCAGAGATGGTGATGTTTGGTGCCTTGGATGAACTGTTTGAAAAAAAAATGCTTCAAGAAATTTTTCTTAGCGTGGAGGATAAAAGTGATGTTAATTGAAGCAAGCTATAATGTGTGAGACTTCCAATGGTAAGCATGAATCAACTTTGATTTTAGTTTCACGGAATGTTTTCTCTGCACACAAATTGATGGGTAAACTAATGTAATAGTGCGTCCTAATGGCTTTAAAAACTAATTGACAATGCCTTAAATAGAAAGCAATTCATGAGTTGTTTGAATAGTTGAACACAAGACTTTCCGATCTTGTTCTAGAATCTAGACCCAAGAGTAAAAGCATATTGCAAGGACATGCAAAACACATTAATTATTCCAAATTTCTGTTGCTATTTCGTGAAATTACATCTTGGGAATTGGGGTTAATCAGCTCTAGAATGAACTTTCTCCTTCTTCTTGTGTCTATGGGTTTCTTTCGAATGGTTATTATGTTTTGCGTGATATTTGGGATGC
>CM031241.1:301144400-301204109 GCA_018340775.1 Taxus wallichiana var. yunnanensis
ATATGGAATGCTCTTTAATGCTACCATGAGACTCGGATTTTATGCATTGGGGATGAGTGGGAAGCTACCAATGAAGTCAACATAGGGGTTGGGTAGTTATGCCATTCGACTAGCCTAAGGAACCTTTTTGATTGAATGAATGGCCTACGATGATGAGGAGTGCTTGAAAAATTTCTATTTGGTGGGGATGGAGACCTATGGGCTCTTCTTCCCCTTCTCCTATTTCTAGGGACAAGTGCGGAGTAATCAAATAGTCCCTCTTCTCTAGTTCTTGACCTTGTTTGTATTCTTCTTGTGAACTTGACAAGCTTGAACTGTTGGACCCAGTGGATTATGTCCCTCTTAGAGTCACCAGATAAGAAACTTTCAAAACTTCTTATAAGGTAAAACTTTCAAAAAGTGCACATAAATATTAGTGTAGAATCACAACACCTCTGAATGTCTACAACCAGATGGGTTGAGGCTCTTGGTGTGATTTCAAAACATGGATCATCTCTTGAAGTTTGGGAACTTGCGAGTTGAGATAAATCTCCGGATTGAGGCTAGTTCATATTCCTCTGCTCAGGTGCATGCAATTAAATTGTAGAGGATCTATTCTAAATCTACTCTATTCTACCAAGGAGAAAGGGAGATGAGATGTAAGAAAATAAACTAAGCTACCGAGGTGATGCACTAAATGAATGTTAGACACTTGTTTTGTAGTTTAACATAGACCATGGAAATGCAATACAAACACCATGCATAGATGACCAAATTGCAATAAGAGATCGGAGAGACAACAACGAATACATGAGAGGGTCGAGAATCATCCACAAATATGTATATATGTATATATATATATATATATATATATATTATTTCTCAGGAATTGATACTATATATAGCAGTGGCTAAGAAGAAAAACTTGCATTACAACCCAAATGAGAGGTTAGGAAAGCTCCACAAATCCTTTTGTGAGTAAAAGAAGAAGGGAGGGTGCAAAATAGAAATGTCCAACCCTTTACAATGAACCCCGAACCCTGTCTTTATAGATTTGGCACACAGGGAAGAAGGAAAGAGAGAGGTGGGAAAACTAGTTCAAAACTCAACCACTATCATCAATGCCTCCTAAAAATTCACCCCAAATATGTCATGTCAAAGGAGGAAGAATGACAAATCATATTGAATCCGATTTGGTTGTTAGGGAAAATATATCCTCAGATTATCGACACGAAGGTGTTTCTTCATTTTTAATTTTCATTACCCAACCTCTCCAAAATTAAAGTTTCAGATCTCCTCGGTGTAGACGAGGATAAGATCTTTCAACGGTGCTCTGATTTGTCACATTTCGAGCACTAAGTCAAAATATATGCCCATATGAAATTTGAATCGGGTCCGTATAGAAATGGTGGCAACTAGTTATCAAAATGGGTATTTTGGAAGTTAGACACATGGAGGGTCAGCGCATGTCTGGGGACTACTTTTGGATTTTACTTTTTAAGTGATGTTGGGCGGACACGTAGCTTCTTCCCACACCCCTCAGTTTCCTCATGTTTTGGCTAAGTCCTTTTTCTCAGCGGGGCCATACATCTGACCGGGGACATGTGGAGGCTTGGCGCTTGTTTGGAAACCTTCCCCAAATTTTACTCTTGAAATAGCACTATGCTGACACATGGCTCCCTTCACTAGCCTATCTCTACTTTGACTATTCAACCCCGACTCTTTCACTTTTTCTGACTTGGGACATGTGGAAGGTCCGCGCTCATTTGGAAGCCCACTCAGGACTTTACCTTTAGAGATGCGCATTGGGTTGACACGTGGAATCCACTATAAGCTCTTGTACTTTTCAACGGCTACTCTTACTTCTCGGGGCTGAATAAGTGGCGAGATGGCACTTTTGGGAATCACCTTTTGGTCCGCACTTTGAAATTGTGTTGATGCAACACGTGGTGTTGTCTGTTGTTTCTCTATACTTAGTCAATTTTAGGCCCACCCTTTCCTCCTTTGACTTTTAATTGTTGACTTTGCCCCTCTTTGAGCTTGGGACACATGGAGGACCCTGCACAAGTTTGAGTCTCGCCTTGGGCTCCCATCTTGAAATTGTGCAAGTTGACACTTGCACCCTCCATCAGTAGAAGAATTTCCAATGGCTGTTGCAACTTTTGGGGTTACGGGACGCATTGAGGCCTAGTGCTTGTTTGGGTCTCCAGCTTGTGATTTTACATTTGGATGTGCAATGTTTGGACACTTCGCAGCGTCATTGAATCTCTATACTTAGAAAAAAATTAGGGCTTGTTGGAATCATTTCAGAGCCCGATGATATCAAGCCTTCGTTGTTTCTTATCCTTTGAGTTTTTGGTTCTTTGACACTTTTTTCTCCTCCCCCAACCCTGTTATTCCATTTTAGATCCTTCCTGTAACGTATTTGCTAGGTTTAAAGTATTGGTTCATTCAACAAAGCCATTTTTTGAGTTTCTTCTTGCACGGGGTCATTTGATCTTTCACAGTCCCTGTCACTCCATTGTAGAGTCCCTTTGTTTCTTGATTGTAGGATTTGAACGTGACTTCTTTGGTTTCTTACGTGCGGTGGTCGTGGCTGACCGATTTTACCCGTGGGGAAAAATATGGATAATAGTAGTTTTTCTTATTCCTATTGTAATCTTGTGTTGATTTCCCTCCGAATCACACGGGATCTCATCACCGTGATAGTGTAGTGGCATTTGTAATTTCATTATGAGAAGAGGCTTCATCCGTAATTAGATAAATAATTTAAAATCACTTTATTGTCATTTGTTGATAAAGATTATCGTAATCCTTTGAGTGTATCTTAGGTGTGAGGAACTAGGGGTCTATTAATGTTTAATTGAGTCTTTAGCTTAAGCCTTCATGTCAAATTCTTAAAGATTGTGTGAAACCATGTAAAATTGGGCCTCCATTGATGCACACCTTCTGGTTGAAGGAATATTTTAGCTATTCTGAAGCATTCTGTCATTTAGTTTTCCAAATGTTGTGAAGGTTCTCAAAGATCTGGCATAATCAATTTTATCTTGCTTAATATCCCACCAAAATTATTCAAAACAATGAATCCTACCTAAACTACCCCTATTTGCCCTATATGTCCACAAATGTATAAATTCTACTTCCAAAATATGCAGATGCAATTAGGATTCCATATTGTCTCTAGTAACCTTAGCCCTGTTTAGAAAATATCAACATTCTTTAGTAGTGATAACTCGTGAGAGTTAAATTGTGGTGCATTGATCATATTTTCTCAGGGTCTCCTTTCAAATTTTGTGCAAAGAAGGATATCTTTATTCTCCTTCACCGACAGAGGTTATAAAATGGGTCCTCTCACCTTGGTTGAAAGGCACTACACGGCCTAAAAGTGATGATAGATCAAATCCTTAATGAACGTGTTATCCATTTCTCACGATGCCCGAGTGATAAAGAGTGAGGTGATTCCCTCCCGACTACAAAACAACTCATAATATGATCTCGTCTCTCTCAAGATCTTGCCAAATCAATGACTGCTCGGTTTCCAAGGAGAATCAATTTGGATACCAACACATAATTTATATTTGAACCCGAACAGGTTAGATTATTTTTGTTATATTTGCATAAGGTTATCATTACATATGTGATGGATACATTTGTTTGTTCTATACCTCGGTATTTTTTAGTTAACAAATTGAATTTTTACCGCTTTAATTATATGACCTTTGAAATTCTCCTTTATTTTTCTTTAATATTTCTTAAATTGATGAAAAATTGAAATTATTTTTTAACATAAGTTCCAAGGATGATTTGTAGATTGATCTAGGGTATTAAAATTTCAATTAGGGTTAAACATTTGTTAATATGTGTTAATATAGAGTAAATGTTTATTATTTTCCTTCCATTATTTATTAATTCTCTATTAAGGCTTTAATTTTGAACTCTAGGGATTATAGATTTTATTATTTTTACATGTAGGGTTTGACAATATAATTTAATATGGTGATACTCATTTCTTTTGTTTGAAGTGGTGAATTCTTGCACGAATAAAAAACAATATCGACATTATTTACTATTTAAAACACATACATAATTTTGATGCGTATAATGTGAATCTAATAAAATAAGGTACATATTTACCTTTACTTATTAATCTAGGTATTTTGGTTATTCAAGTATGGTAAATCTAAAATCTATTTTAGTTTTAAATCTATTTTAATTTTAATCTATTTTAATTTTAGGCAGGATGTACCCCTAAGCAACATGAAATATCCCACCCACATGTCGTGGGTAAATCATGATATGAAATCCTGGGGGATGGGTTTGAACCTAGGTTGTTGGCTCTATAGGCTAAAATTTTAGGCTAGGGATGTACCCCCTAGGCAACATGGAAATACCCCACTCCACATGCCATGGGTAAATCATGATATGAAATCCTGGGGGCTGGGTTTGAACATGGGTTGTTGGCTCTAGGATAAGTGCCCCTTGCTTTGATCCTCATAAATGGCATCCTAACAGGCTTCTTCAAAAATAGCAGAGGTTTTTGAAGGGGGCCCTCTATCTCCTTTCCTCTTCTTGTTAATGGCAAACTCCCTCAGCAAAGCTCTTGAGGCTGCCAAGAGTCAGTCTGACATTTCTAGTATCAAAATCACTTCCAGCTCCCTAGTTACCACTCATAGCCAATTTGCATATGATACCCTACTCTTGAATTCCGCTTCGGTGATTAAACCTCATGCCCTCAAAGAAATCTTAGAAAATATCAACTAGCCTCTCAACAATTGATTAACTTCAACAAAAGTAGTATATCTTTCTTAAACACCCCTCCTCAAACTCAAAGGAGGATTCTTTGACATATTTGGTTGTAGAATTGTGGACTTACCCTCCTCCTATCTTGGCATTCCCCTTTTCAAAGGAAAGAAAACCAAACATCTATGGAATCCAGTCATTGAGAGATACCAAAAAAAATTGGCCACTTGGAAAGGAGTCATTCTAAGTCAGGGCAAACTTCAATTGGTTAAAGCTACTCTTACAAGTTTACCTATCTATTTCATGCCTCTTCTCAAAATGCCTTCCTTAGTGATATCTGGTGTTGAGAGAATCCAAAGGAAATTTTTCTTGTTGGGTGTGGAATACAAAAATCAGATACACCTTGTCTCTTGGAATGACGTCTGTAAGCTGACCAAACTAGGAGGGCTTGGGATTATACAGATTGTTGATATAAATGTTGCACTCTTGGCTAAAATTGGCTAGGAAGTGGCTCAAGGTAACTCTCACTGGGATCATCTATTGAGATCTAAATATTTGCCACAAGATGAAGATTTCCTTCTCTACCCCGCCCGTGCCTCGGATATTTGGAATTCAGTTATTAGATCTCTTCCTCTTTTGCATAATGGAACCAAATGGAGGTTGGGAAATGGCAGATTAATTGACTTCTAGTTAGATTGGTGGATAGGTGAAAAACCTCTGTGCCTAAACCCTATTTGGGACCCTATCAAAATAATCCTCATCAATCGCCATGGCAAGAAAGTTTTTGGTTACTGGAGAGAGACTAATTCAATCCCCTCTTGGCATTTACAGATTGGTCGGGCATCAGCGAGCATCAGAGTCAACTTTTGAATCAGTTGAGAATTGCCCTTTCCTCTCTCTATATTCCTTTCTCCTCACCTGCTGATGATCATATTTGGCCCCTCTCCCCCTCTGGATCCTTCTCTATTAAAGCTACCTATGACTCAAGCTTCTAACCAGTTTGAACCTCCTCTAAAAAAATTTGGCCCAAAGAGTCTATTCCCAAAAGTGGCTTCTTTTCCGGCTCTCATTCAAGAATGATTTTCTCTCGGAGAAAGAACTTAAAAAGGAGAGGCTTCTCCCTTCCCACACATTGTGTTCTTTGCTGCAAATCCTTGGAGTCCTCCTCTCATCTCCTTCTTCACTGCCCCTTTGCCCAAGCTATCTAGAATTGGCTTTTGTCACTTTTTGGAGTTGTCTGGACTTTCCCCGATTCAATTCACGATACCCTCATTCAATGGTGTTCCCCACTTCTCTCACCCGACCCTTTCACTGTCTTGGAAACTTATCCTCCCCCATGGCCTCTAGGGTATTTGGAAGGAGAGAAATAGGAGAATCTTCAAAGACCAGTGTATGGATCCTAAGAGGGTGGCCAATCATATCGCTATTCTCTTCCAAGACAATCTAAATGGCTTCTTATGGAAGAAATATCAGCAAAAAAATCCATCCAACAAATAGCAAGGAGTGGTGTCGTACAGACGGTGATCCTTCCCCGCTAATCCCTATTCCCAAGCTCACTCTTCTGTTTGGTGGCTCCCTTCCCCTCGAGCTAGATGAAACTCAACACGGATGGTGCTTCTAAGGGTAACCCAGGGAAGTCTGGGAGGTGCGATCCTCCAAAATTCTTCTGGTTCCCCTCAAGCTACTATATAGAGCTAACTTTAGCATGGGTAATAACCATCGCGTTGAAGCCTTAGCGATCCTTAAGGGGCTAGAGATGACTCTTAAAATTGGAAATGAACCCTTAATTGTGGAAAGTGACTCTCTCAATATTATAAATCTCCTCAACTCGGAAGACCCAGTCAATGGACTATTAAAAATATTATTGCTGACATCCATCTTCTCCAAAGGAACTTCCAGCAGATCAAATTCCAGCACATCTTCCAGAAGGAAATAAGGTGGTCGATTGCATGGCTAACATTGGTGTCCTCCTTGATACTCAACAAATGTGGTTAGGAAATTTTCCTGCCAATCTCCTTCAAATTTCCCATAATGACTACTCATTTTCTAGCTAACATGTGGCGGTGGGAGTCTGCTCCTTATGTCAGCAAGCTTAACAAAAAGCATTGCACCCTTGCCAATGATGGCGGTCATGATTATCACATAATTTTGAAGCAATGTTCTATGGAGCCAAGCACGTGGGAAGAGAGTTACTCCATTCGTGCGGATCTGGGTCTGAGATACACCCTTTCTCATCATAATTATCATAGGTACATGAGGGTGGGTGATGTGGAAGACTCCCACAGATAATTACGAGCCTTTTAAATCCAACTCGCATCTCCTCACCTTGATTCATTTCCATGGAATCTTCACCATGGGAGGGAAACTCAAAAGGATTGAACCAACTTCTTGCACTTGTCTGTAGGAAGACCAAGAAGTCTGGAACATTCTTAGGGACAATGGCGTAACTACATTCCTGGAAAGAATGTTTAGGTACTCGGCTTTGGTTTCTTATGGCGCCCTGGCTACCTGGTCTCGTGGCAGGGTCCAAATTGGCAATACCCATTTCACCATCTCCACCAATGCCATCGCCTCGGTGACTGGCCTTCCTGCCTCTAGGGCTGTCTACTTCAAGAGGTCTTTGCAAGCGAGCTTCAGGATTTTATTGCCAAAGGTGAGAAGCCGACAAAATATCTTTCTGGTTATGTTCAGAATCCTGCTTCCCCTTGGGATAGAGTTGCAGAGGTTATTATGAGATATTTCACCATTGATGGGCGATACAGGTTGGTCTTCGGTCCCCACTTCTTCATTCTTTCTCACTTACGCTGGGGGAAGAAAATAAACCTAGCTACCTTTCTGTTCCAGTCACTCGAGCACTCCATTAATCTTGTTAGGGAGGGAGAAGGCCCCATTCTGCATCAAGGCCTTCTTTACCTCCTCTACAAATTTGTTGCTTCTCCTGCTGAGTTGACCCTTTTCCCTCCCAAGCATGGTCGGTCCCGTCGTACCCCCACCTCATCCCCCTTCCATCCCTGGCTTCCCATCCCTCTTCTAGCCATCGCCACCACTGCAAGTCTCTTTTGACTCCGACTCTGATGTCGCCATCATGGGTTCCTCCTTCATGGGTTTTTCTCCCCCTGTTTCCCCGTTTGTCCTCCGCACTTCCCTAGCCAGACTTGTCTTGAAGACCATGATGTTGTTGCTGCGTTCACTACTTCTTCCCCAACCTCTGGCAGCTCGAGCTCGTCTCTCGGACGCTCTACTAGGTTTAGCAAGTTGTATCTCGACTCCCGACTGCGGTCGATTGGCTTGGATGAGGAGCTGAAGGAGGAGGGGCTAAATTTCTAGTGTGGTATTGAAAATATCATCATGGATGATAGCGAAATCAGCCCACAAGATATTCAGATGGAAGCTGCTCCCAGCCCGGGAAGACACAAACAATTGGAACATAATATTGGGCTGTGTGTTGACACTAACAACCATCCTGAAGACCGCCAAGTTGAGTTGGTGACCTCCATCCTAGCCAAACTTCAATGTTCCTTTTCGTTCTCAAAGCTTGGGAAATTTTCACTGATAACACCAGGGCTGCCATCACCAAAGACTACTCCGAAATGTTAAATCGCGGTGAATCACCGTGTGCAGAAGAGTCAGGTTCGATCCAAGCAAAGAATACTGTTATCGAGCTAAAAAAGCTCCTTTGATGTTTTGTTTTTCTACTCATGGTTTTGTTTGTTTGTTCGCTTTTTTTTGTTGGAATTTTCATGGGTTTCTCTATATGTAATCCTCATCGCTTAATTTTAATGAATGAAAAAATCTAATTTATTTTTTGGAGTTTTATGATTGTAAATTTAATATTAACATATCATTTGATTTGGTATTTTTATTTTATTATTTACTATTATATACAAAAATAATAATGATTTATTTATAACTAACATAGAATAATTCTAAACATATCAATTGGTTATTCTCTTCTCCTCTCTTGATTTTAAAATCTCGAGTTGGGTAATGTAAAGTTATAATTTTAAAAAAATAAAGAATAAAATTTGAAATAGTCACATGATTAGATCCCACCACTTCATGTTAATGTAATAAAATATTATTACTTTTGTGAGTCAAGTGGATATCAAATTTAATAAAGAAAATAAATATTGACAAAGTCACACTATTACCATTATTAAAAAAATTCCTATATTAATGAGTCAGAGTAACATTAATTAACAATGCACCCAAATGATTAATGAGTCATAATGACACCCAACTTGTGTTCTAACGTAATGTATTAATGAGGAATTGAAGCGTACATAAGGAGTTGAAATTGACATTCTTCATTAGGAAATCTATTTGAGAGAGAAGATGACGAGAGAGAATAATCGTACACAAGCGCATACCATCCACAGCATTTGTTATTTCGTGAAAAACGAAAGTGTGAACACAACTTATTATAATGTGGAATCGTGGCATTGATGACTTCATACCTTTGACTACTCTAATGAAATCGATGGTGGAAGAGTTATACTCGTGAACAAATTCTTCGTTTTTGTTTGTTTTCTAGATTTTTCTTAAGAACAAAAAATGGTTGGAATCTTTCACGTGCTGAATGCTGTCTTGTTCACCTAATTTTAAATGTACTGAATTCTTGAACACAAAATAACGTGGCATTGATGACTTCTACCTTTGAGTCTTTGACTACTCTAAAATGAGTGGTAAGCATGAAATCGTGGCATTAATGACATCATACGTTTGACTACTCTAAACATGAATGGGGAAGAGATATACCCACCCAATTAAGAATAAAAAATGGTTTAATCCATATTGAAATTAATTTCTTCAATTTGTTCACTTGAAATATTTGCAAATTAATCAGAGACACTTCTTTTGACAAATCCTAACAACAATGTTTTATTCAAAGTTCAATTCCAAAACGATTGTCAAACTTGCCTATTTTCTAGACAAACGTTTATTGAGTACCTATAAGAGTAGATCAGAACTAATGATTTTTCATCTCAATTTCAAATCTGATCGGAAGGTGTTTGATTAATTATTGGGTATGGCGATTCTATTCCTTGTGATTTCATGCCTGTTAATGTTTAGCAATAATCCGAAGTTACACGGTTCAGAGGCAGCAACATCGGATATTGGTATGTTCTATTTTTTGATGTTTTTGTTTCACAGAGATAAAAATTTAAATCCATATTTTTGGGTACTAGTTTGAAGCCAATCCATGATTACCGGTTCCACACTAAGACATCGGAGGTCCCAATTTTATTTGATAACACTGATTCCAGATGTCTTTTATATTAATTTTTGTCCACCTATGGATGGTCTGTCATTGATTTGAGATGCTCTGTGCTTGATGTTTTCAGAGTACCCATATTCGTTTATGACAGTAGATGCTGAAAAGGCAGCTTCAAGAACATATGATTACATTATCGTTGGAGGAGGTGCAGCAGGGTGTCCTTTAGCAGCAACTCTGTCACAGCATTACTCTGTTCTTGTTGTGGAGAGGGGAGATTCTCCTTATGGAAATCCTGACGTCGAGACGACCGGTGGTTTTTTCAAGATTTTGTTGAATGCGGATGATTACCCATATGTAGCTCAAAGATTTGTCACAGAAGATGGAGTACAGTTGGTAAGGGGAAGAGTCCTAGGAGGCGGAACAGCTGTCAACGCTGCCTTCTACAGCAGGGCGAGCCAGGAATATATTAGGAATATGGGATGGGATGAGAAACTTGTAAACGAGTCGTTTGAATGGGTGGAGAAGTTGAATGCCTTCAAACCAGACGAGCTTACCCCTTGGAGTTCTTCGCTTAAAAATGGTCTTCTGGAAGCTGGAGTGCTTCCCTACAATGGATATACTGTGGAACATTTGGAGGGCACCAAGATTAGTGCCTCAATATTTGATAACAATGGAAAGAGACATACAGCAGCAGATCTTCTCAGATATGCGAATCCAGATAACATTGTAGTTCTTCTCAATGCTACTGTCGGCAGAATCCTCTTCAATCAGGAATCAGGTACATATTCATCATCTTCCATTGACATGGTTTTTTTGAGATTGAAAATTCTGCTTAGATTGTCAACAAAAGTAGTTTCCGATTTTCATTCGGAATATAAATCTTGAACATCATCGCAGCAAAAAGTAAAAACAGAGTAATCCTTGCTATATTTTTTCTTTTAGACATGTTCTAACCTATACGATTACATTATGAGATCGCCTTAGATTAGTTTCATAATCTAATTTTTGTTAGCTTCTAAACAAGATTCAATTCAGAAAATTAAAATTAAAATTAGAAAATAGACTGCATAATTGAGAAAATATTTATCTATAGTTGGATGTGAAACTATGTTGCAGGAGAGATAAAGGCTGTTGGTGTAGAGTTCACGAGTGATGTTGATGGCGTCTTTCATAATGTATCAATTAATCAATTGTCACAAAGGAGTGAGGTGATTTTGTCAGCAGGAACCATAGGCAGCAATCAACTTCTTCTCTTAAGTGGAATTGGTCCATCACAAGAACTCAAAGAATTGAATATTAATGTGCTTTTAGATTTACCATTTGTAGGGAAAGGGATTTCAGATCCACCTCTTGCGAGTGTCAATCTAGAATCCCCTAAACCCTTGCCATCT
Organism: Taxus wallichiana var. yunnanensis; assembly: GCA_018340775.1. NCBI lineage: Eukaryota > Viridiplantae > Streptophyta > Pinopsida > Cupressales > Taxaceae > Taxus > Taxus wallichiana. The sequence goes on from CM031241.1 coordinate 301,155,729, forward strand.
GTTTCAGTACAAGTTGCAGGCATACTAGATGATTCACAACTCTATATTGAGGGTCTTAGCTATTCTCTAGATAATAATGCCACAAACCGTCAATACATTGGACTAATTGGTAGTAAGGTAGCATTTCCCTTATCCAGGGGTGAGCTTCGAATTAATAGCACAGATCCCAAAGTCACTCCCTCAGTTCGATACAACTACCTTTCTGACCCTTTTGATCTAGAAAAATGCATGCTTGGTGTAAGGGTAATGGCTAATCTTACTGCTACCAAATCTTTTCAAGAATATAAATTTACTAGCAGTGACAACTCTAGCACATTTCAATTCCTTGGACCCGCATTACCACAAAATCAATCAAACAATGAAGACCTTGCCAACTTCTGTAGAGATACATTAGGTTCATTTTTTCATTACCATGGAGGGTGTCATATTGGTTCTGTGGTTGATGAAAAATATCGAGTGAATGGTGTCAATAATCTAAGGGTCGTGGATGGTTCAATTTACAAAGATAGCCAGGACTAATCCACAAGCAACTACCATGATGCTTGGAAGGTATTTATTTATGCTCATACATTTAATTTCTTTTAGTGTTAATTATTTTGTAAGTCATCATATTATTGATAAACTTACCGATTCAAAAACAATGTTTGCAGGTATACCGGAATTCGTATCATCCAAGAGCGGAATTTGTATCATTCAACATCATAGGAGCACTTAAAATACCTAGCTATCAGCGTTGTGCATCAATAAAATCATTTTCATACTTTATTGTTGACCTATAAATCATTGAACATCAAACCAAATAATACCATTGAAGAATTCTCAATTATATTTGGATTCCTCTACCACATGGTTAGCTTTAACTATAGTAGAAGAGATCCATTGTATGAAAATATGATTAACAATATGAATAAATCATGCATTAATTTTTTTGTTATATGGAAACACTTAAATCATGATATTTTGTGTATTAAATTTGTTGATATATTGAGGATCCTTTGAAGACTCCATCGAGAAATTGAGGTTTTCATTCTCGATAGAGTGATATTGGATTTTATAAATACTTATTATTATAGCTTTCATTTCTTTTCTCTTTCTTTCTTATTCAAATTACTTACAAGGCACTTTTTATATGAAATTCATCATGGAATCACACTTGAATTTGCCTTCAATTGTCTATAATTGTTATTTATTATTTATATTGGATTATGATTTAACAATTCTACGTAATTTATGCTTCCATTTTTAGCTTCATATATATTATTGTTTCTTTAAGATCGAGTAGAAAGTGACCTTGTAGTGGGTTTGTTGATATGAGAAGATCCATGAGGATATGACATATTTTCACATAAATTTGTTAGAATTATTCTTGTAGTAGACATTAATATTATTATTTTATCTTATCTTTTTTTAATAAACATGATGGGGATGGTATTGAAAGTGGAACCCGAAGATTAACTGACCAATTAAAGGGATTAAAAACAATGAAAAATACAAAATTTAAAAAAATTGTTGGCCAACACTTATCTATATATTTATATAAGTAGACCCAGCCATATTATAAAGTAAAATTAGTATTTTAACACATATTAACATAAAAACTTGTTACTTTTACACTTACACTAATGCGTCCAGGCATTATTGTGTGATTCTTAAAGAATGTTCCATTTTTAAATGTAATGCTTCATCTATATTTTACACTTACAAAACCAATCACACCCCTTATCAACATCAACTACAAAAGTAATAACTATCCCTCTAAAGCAAATAACATATACCGTTTGGCATTCACATTACATTGTACACATATAATTGTTAGTTTACATTGGATTATGGTTTAACAATTCTACATATTTTATGCCTCCATTTTTTAGCTTCATGTATATTTTTGTGATTAAAAATAGCATTTCAAATATTTACATTCCATTCAAAATAAGAAGACATTTTTGAAAAAAAAAAAAAAAAAAACAAACAAGATTATAACACAACTCATACGAGTTCATTAAACTTCATGAGGTAACATGAAAAAGAAAGTATCATATTTCTTATAAAAAAATGATATTAAAACAATCTAAAGTATAAATAATCACAAAGAGAAACTACGCCGAATTAAAAATTCCTGTTAACAAAAATTTGAGAAACAAATTTAGTCTTATCTATAGATTGTATTTGAAGATATTATGTAAAGTAGAGTGTATTTGCAGATATTATATGTAAATCCGAAATTGATTGTTCGCATTATATATATTTGAATAAAGCATATTATAGAGAATGAAATTAGAGGGGAGCTGTGAAATAATTAAGCCATAAACTACCCAAATATAGGGATACGCAAACTTCAGCAATAAGCTAACCAAATATAGTGCTTTCCAAACTTGATTTCAAAGTAAAGACGTTATACAGCTCTACTATCGCATTTATTTGTATCTCTACTAAATTACTAATGGCTTATGCATCCATCGGATTAGGAGACCTCTTAGCGAACATATGGTGATGGTGAATATTGCACAATAACTAGTGCGCGATTTGAACCATTGACCAAATACACTAAAATAGTTTTTAAGCTTAAGCATGACATTTTGTGGTCTACCACTAAAACTGCAATGGAGGTCGACATATCCTAAGCTTGGATTCTCTCAAGATGTATCAAATAAAATAATTAAATGTATATAGAAAATTGTAAATTTAAGAAGAAGATAATTAAGACCATGAAGACTCCCATTTGATGTAATTAATGTTTGCGGCATTGGGAAAAGAGGGAAAATATTTTTTTATGTGTGCACTTAAATCTTCTAATGATGTAGCTCATCCAAGGTTATAAATAGGGAATGTTTTAGTTAATTGTTTTAAAGATTATAATTTGATTAATGTATCGTGTTGCTTTGTACTTGTTTGAGATTTGTTTTCTTGGTTACGATGATGTGGGTTGTGAATTGGGGAGGGCTAGCCGGATAAGAACCCAACTTTAACGTTTTCATTTTCTCCTAGACACAAATTCCAAACATTTACGTACATGTGACAGAGATTCACTATGTATGAAATCACAAAAAATGCAAGTTTGGAGGTATATGATGAGATAACAGAGAAAAATGCAAGTTTGTTGGTACATGTAAAACAAATCAAGAGTGTTCACAGTCACTATGAAGTCAAAGTGTTCAAGTTTTTTAATTGGATTGGATTTAATTTGACATATACATCTTTACCTCCAATTGGATTTGTAAACACATTTGTTGTTCTCCATGTGTAAACTTTGCGAGAAAGGAAAATAATATCTACATGCATAGATGAAATCAGAAAGATCATGAGAGACGATGTAATAACCAAGCATGTACCATTGTTTTTGGTGGTGAGAGTTGTGTACTTTGTTCAGTTATTTACTGGTTGGTCAACGGGCGGATCCTGGGCTGGACAGACTGAGAATATGTGTCTTATCATACTCATAGTTGGCCATCACTTTGAAAGATTTGCGGGCAGAGCCGAAGATTACGTGGGAGGTAGTCTCGAGTTTGAATGTCAGGTAGAAAACAAGATTGAATCTCAACTCGGCGTCTTCAGAAGTCTTCAACAAGGAATGTAAATCCATTTTACTATCAATTACTTAACCAGCGTGTTGATGGAAGAGTTGCAATTCCCAGTGGTTGGAGTAAATGGCATTAAAAAATAATCCACATTGATAGATATAATGTGTCCATTCAATGACCAAAACCATAGCAGGAATTCACATATATGATGGGTGAAAAATTTATCCACTGTCGTTTCATCTAAAAACCCATTATTTACATATCCCATAATAATTGCAGTTTATCAGACCACATATGTTTCAGTCATTTTGTCGAACAAGTTTCATGCTTCCACATTTTCAGACATTTGCAAAGGATGTACTTACTCTAAATTAAAGCAGCTGATTTCTCACCGATTGTGGTCATGGACTTCGTGAAGAAAAGAATCTGCAGGCATATATTAATGGAAAAGTTTGGAACTTCAAGCATGTTGATCTAAACGCGATCCGACAAAGAGCTAACACAGAAAAACAAAGGTCACTTTGCTCACCCATAAGAAGAGGAATACAGTGACCTCCAATGTTGTCTCCAGATCTGCAATCGAGTCCCCTTTTGAAGCATTCCATTATGGTGAAGCAACCATTATGGGAGGCGGTGTTGGCAGCTCATCCGTGACTGAAAATTGGTATACGAGTTTGCAGAGATGAAAAATTAAACTGCTCGGGAAGTCCCTAGGTGGGCCTAAAATAGCCATGATAAAGTGTAAAACCAAATGAAATGTAGATGCTCTACCACAGAGACCATGTTCGGTAAAGAGAGACGAGGCATGTCAGGTGAACCAGTGGCCAAAATTTTAAACGGTTGTGATGAAACCGTACTTTAATGACACTTCAGATCCTAACCATTTGTGTTCGGATGGTGTCGTGAGTTGCAATTAAATAGAAAAATGCCTCATGCGTAATTATATCAAGTACTACTTTTTATGGTACATTTTATTTTCCTAGTATTATTTGATATTTATATTTGTTGGTTTGATGGGAAACAGTTAAATGATTGGAAGAAGAAAAAAACCACGTATTCAAATCCTCATGGATTATATTCATTAATATCTTGATCTACACATATGCTACATGCCTGGTAAGTGCACGAAATAATTTAAAATTGTAGAATTTTATAAATGAATTTCAGATAACAATAGCTATGGTGATTGGAAAGAACATCCATGTGTGAATATTTCAAAGTAAATCCGAAACAAAATTCAATTTGATCTAGCTAAATGGTGAAGCCAATATAAGTGAATGAATGAAGGAATTCACTAATACAACTCTAAAATTGGACACCACCATACATAGGGTCAAATTGTAGATTATGAAAAACAATGCACCAAAATTTTTATAATCTTGATAGTTAAAAAAGACCTACATACACACATCAAAGTGGGTAGTAAAAATACATTATAGACTTTTGTTTTGATCCTCCTCACTCTAATACTGATTGTGAGAAATACAGATCAATTATATAAATAGATAACACATAATATATAAATAGGATTAAAAATATCCTATGATAAAGGAGGTTGATATAACAACATCTCACAATAGCTAACCATATCTATAAGCACTGAAAAATTATAATGATTTTGTTATATGTAGTATTAAAATAATGTTACAAGATATTACAAGTGAACACTAGATCAATATTCCTAAAATTCTCAAGTACATATGTTCTCTCAATAAACACGTCAATCAATAAATTTGACATATAGTGTCAGAAAAGATGAACTATGTAGTTTCTTTCATTATTCAAGGATCATTCTTATGTGTTTCGTAAATAAAATGTAATGGCCATTCCAAGTAAGGCTTAATTACTTGTATTTTTAATGTAGTAGCCTTATAATATTATGTACTATGATTATATATCAAGATGAAACTTCATTGGTATATATTTTTCTCAAATTTGGTGAATATTTTGATTATGAAGCCTTCCATTGCAACTGGGCCACTTTTATCTATATATGACATTAGAAACTCTAATCCATCAAATGTCGAGTAATTATTCTATTAAATCTAAAAGAGGATATACTAATGCATGTATTCACTTGATGTTTGTATAGATAATGAGTTATATTGTTTAGTTGCTTCTTGAGTGCATTAAGCATTTAATTTATGATACAATTATAATGAATAAATTAGATATACTAATACATGTATTCATTTATGTTTTGCATAGATAATGAGTTATAGTGTTGATTGGTACTTGAGGGAATTAATAGACTTGTAGGGTTTATTGCAAAACCATTCAATTCATGATACACTTACTTATATCATTATATTTTAATCAAACATGAGTTTTTGATGTCACCTAGTTGGCATCGACAAAGAACATAATATGGTGACTTGATTTGCTAAAAACAAAGGATAAATAAACCAAATATTGTTGGGGTTAGGACACCAATTGTAAAAATAATACATCAGATCTAAGCATACATGCAAATAAAAGTGGATATTCTACCAGAAGAAATATACATAACAAGAGATATAAATCAACACCAAATTTAACATGGTTCACCCAATGTGGGCTACGTCCATCAAGAAACAAGCCAATCTATTATCCAAAGCTTTCACAAGATATACAATAAAGATTTACAATCTTCCACACCTCTCAGATGTATAGTATTGTCTTACTCTCAAGCTTTTGCTTCTTCACCAAGAATTCTCTCTCTCACAATTATTCTCACAATAATCATCAACTTTTGCAAGTTCTTATTTTTTTTTCTAAACCATATCTTTCATGCTTATATAGGCATATACAAACTTAGGGAACTTAGCCATGTAATTACAATCAATAGATTTTCTTTAATACTAAAAATAGATCTAATTCCCGTGAGTTAATTAAAACACCCACACACAGGTAACCGACGCCGGTTATCCCTAACCGATGTCAATTCCTCCTTTCCTGACTAATGTCAGTCATAGGTGACCGATGCCGGTCCCTCCATAACCGATGTTGGTTACTATATTTTTCCAGCAAGTTTCATATTACATGTTAATCTGAAGTAATTGAGCTCCAAAACTCAACAATCTCCCTCTTGGAGATTAATTTCTACACTATACTTGTACAACATCATTCTTGGATCCTTCCTTAGCTTTGTTTCTTCATCTTCAAGTCTCAAACTCAAAGATCAACAGAAGTGGAGTGTAGCTCCAACTTCTCCTTTGTTAATGGCTTTGTTAGCATATCCGTAGGGTTTTCACTCATAACCCATCCTCCAATATTTGTCGTATGAAGTTATACCTCAAATGAATGTGTTTCGTTATTCAATGACATGTTGAGTTATTTTCCAAATGAATTGTGCTCTGACTATCACTGAACATTTTGTAATCATCTTTCTCCTTTCCCAACTCTTTCATGAACATACTCATCCATATAATCTCCTTACTATCCTTTGTAGCTGCAACATACTCTAACTCTATAGTAGACAAAACCACAACCTTATGAAATCTTGAAATCCAGCTAACTGCCATCCCACCTACTGTGAAAATATATCCAGTAGTGTTCCTCCTACCATCTAGATCTCCAATAATATCTGAATCAACATAGACACATATGGAAATATCCGATCCTTCATAGCATAACTACATGCTAGATGTCCCTTTCAAATACCTGATTATCCATTGGACTGATTTCCAATTCTCCCTACCTGGATTGGCCATATATCTACTCACAACTCCCACTCCTGTTGCAATGGCCGGTCTGGTACAAACCATAGCATACATGAAACTCCCAACTGCTGAAGCATATGACACTTGTGTCATGTATTTTACCTCCTCATGTGATGATGGACACTGATCTTTCTCAATTTGAAGTGTCTAGCCATAGGTGTACTAACAAGTTTTGCATTCTACATCTTGAACCTTTCTAACACCCTGTAGATATAATCCTCCTGAGACAAATACAATTTCTTATTCTTCATGTCTCTGTGTATTTGCATACCAAGGATTCTTTTTGCAGCTCTTAAATCCTTCATAGCAAATGTGTGAGCTAGCTTTCCCTTAAGCTCACCAATGTCTTGCATACTAGATCCTACAATAAACATATCATCCACATATAGTAACAAAATAATATAGCTCCCATTTCAATCTTCTTCAAATATACACAATGGTTAGATTCACATCTCAAGTAACCATGTTCATGCATAAAACTATCAAACCTCATGTACCATTTCCTTGGAGCTTGCTTGAGCCCATATAGGATCTTTTTCAACCTGCACACTAATTTCTCCTTACCCTTGACTTCATACCCAAGCGAATGCTGCATATAAATCTCTTCATCTAAGTCACCATGAAGAAATTCATCTTCACATATAGTTTCTCTAAATGCGAATCATGTATTGCAACTAAACTCAATACAGTACGAATAGAATTCATCTTAACAATAGGAGAAAATATTTCACCAAAGTCAATACCTACTTTCTATGCAAATCCCTTTACTACAAGCCTTGCCTTGTACCTTTTCTGTCAACCCTCTTCTTCCTTGATCCTATAAACTCACTTGTTCTGTAATTTCCTCTTACCTACTGGCAACTTAACCAAAATCCTGATTCTCATTCTGTTCCAAGGATTCCATCTCCTCATCAATGCCATGCTCCCACTAGATGTGGGTCTCATCCTACATTGCTTCTTCAAAACTCTCTGGTTCACCATTATCAGTCAATAATAAATAAAAAAAAAAGGTGTAAATATTTCTAGAGGTTTACTTACCCTTTGTGACCTTCTCATAGGAGTTTGGGGTACCGGAGGCTCATTCTGGACCTCCTCGACATTTGTATCCAAATCTTCCAGTGACTGACGACACCAATCACCTATAACCGACGTTGGACTGCTAATCGATGCCACTTAGAATCTTATGTAACCGATACTAGTTCTACTGACTGATGTCGGTAAGGGTCAACCGACATCAGTTACCGTGTAACCCTATCGGTATTAGTTTTAAATGACAAAGTTCATTTTCATTCACAAACTTCTCAACTGGTTCGACCTTTGGTACCAAAATTTGATCCTGTATATTTTATTTTCATTCCATTCAATGTCATGACTCCTACTAATTTTAGAATTCTATAAATCCTAAAAATGGAATCCAAAATCATCAGATCCATAACCAATGAAAGTGCATCTTTTTTATTTTGCATCTAACTTTTTCCTATTTTCCTTATCAATATGCACAAAATCTTATGAACCATAAAATTTAATAAAATAAATATCTACCTTTTTTGGTCTAAGATTCCTCTGGTATTCCTCCATCTAATGAACTTTAAGGCCCATAGTTAATCAAATAAACCATTTTATCAATGTTTCTTTTAAAATGCAAGGGCAATCAAGAATGTATCCTCATACTTCTAAAGATGTTCCATGATTGTTCTATTCATTATTTCAACAACACCATTCTCTCTGTGTGGTGTTCTTGGAACCATTTTTTTCTACGTATCCCATTCATTGAATAATAATAATTGAAATCCTTCTACAGGATTCACCACCATTGTTAGATCTAAGGCACTTTAACTTATAATTTGATTTGTTCTCAACAAGGGCTTTCCATCTTTTAAAAGTTTCAAAAACATCAGATGTAACATAATATTGGGATCCTCTGTAACGCCCACTAAAATAGCCCGCATGAAACCCAAGAACAACCTAGGGCAAGCTAGAAAAATTATGGAATAATTTTTTTTTTGAAAAACATGCTCGCAAAAAGGTTTTGAATTAATAGTTGTCACATTCTTGTTTCTAAGTTACTTTAAATTAATAATATAAATTTACTTTTTAATCCCCATTATAATAAAATAATAAAACTCTCAATACCTTTTAATAAACTTAGTTAGTCTAAGGCATGGTTTAGGTTTCCCTTAAATGTTATTTGATAAACATTTAAATTCCACTATAGTAAAACTTGCACAAATTAATCCCAAGGGTAAAGGGGTCTATTCAATTAAATACTAAAGTTATATAAATCCCACAAGGTGACAAGGCTTAAAACAATTAACGAGGTCCTTAATTTATCACAAGGGTTAGAAAAAAATCCCACCCCTTACACAACTAAAGTGGCCCCTAAAAAGTCAATCCATGCATTTTAAATTTAAATTTCTCTCACCCACTCCCCACCTACTTTTTGTAGGAGTGAATCTCATCCATTGGATGGATTCATTTGGGGCCACAAGATCAAGGGATTCCACTAACCCTAAGTTTGATTATGAAAGGCTTCTTTCTCTTTGTTTGGCTTATTATTTCTTTGTTTTGTTTTTTAGATTGGTGGAGGAGGATGAGGAAGCCATGAGAGACCATCTCAAGCTCAAGAAGGATGCACATCATATTACAAATGGTTAGAATGGTAGTTGTTTACTTGGCTAGAATACACACACACACACACACACACACACACACACTACACACACACACCACTAAGTGTGGTTCACTTGATTAGAAACAAATAGGGTAATGGGTAGGAGGAATACTATTCAAATGCTGGTTGATGGGTTGTTACGCGCGTATGACTTCCAAATCCACATCCGATTGTGAGAACTACTTTTGGCTAGAGGAACTACCTATAATAAAAGCAAGACCACTAGAAGGAATTAAACAATATGTGTAGTGAATGCCTAGCGTAGATGCTAGATCCAAGAAGTGTGATATAGATGGCTATCACCACCATTTAAAACAATTTAATGCGGTAAACAAAATAAATCCTATTGTAATTTGAAATGATTTAGGTATCTCACTTAAAACACAATAAGAAATAGATCTAATCTAACAGGCTAGGCTAGAATAGGATCCAAAGGTCAAGTGACTAGTTCTAGATCTCTGCAGGTCTGACAGAGGTCTCAGGTAAATCACAAGTGGATGAGGGTGAGGTGAAATTAGGTGGGTAGGTCTGTTCTGGGTTGTATGGGAAAATACAGAGACCAATGTCGGTTAAGGGTGATGATAAGTGGTTACGGTATAACTAGTACCGATTCATTGTGGAAATATGGGAATGTCATAAAACAAGCTTTAGGTCTCCTTTGTGATTACACAAAGGACTTTGGTTGGCTCGGAATGAGGTATTGGGTGGTTTGGGAAAGATTTGAGGCAAGGTTTGGAGGTGGGTAGTGTTGGAGGAGGTGGATAGGTAAACAATAGATAATAAAATAATGATGAAATGAAATAAACCAGAGAAGTATGACGTTATACTTACCGGGATTCTAGTCCTAGATGTCTTTGAGTGAGGGATGGAAGTGTTGATGAGAGGTTTGAAGGCTACAAGTGATCACCAACTTGAAGAAATTTTCTGCATGGGTCATGTACATTCCTCTTAGCTTGGTTAGATCAGATCATGGCTGGGATGGCTGTGAAAGAGAAAGTATTTGATCTCCTTTCTTGCATGCATGTTCTCTTTGGAATGTGTTAATGTTCAACTTTTCGCCAAATTTCTAACGCCAACGCTTTTTTCCAACCTTGAGAATAATTTTGTTTTGGGGTTAAAAGGGTAACCGACGGTGGTTCCGCTTAACTCGGCACGGTTGGGAGTAATCGGCGTCAGTCGAGTGAGATTTCCTAGGTTTACTAAACTAGGAGATCCTCTTGATTTCCTCGATCTCGTGTGGTTCACCCATGGATTAGACTGGGAGCTTCTTGTAAGTATGCGGTAGTGTGGTTAGAGGGAATGTAGGCATTGATTTTTAGGGTTTGGGTAAGTCTTAGTTAGTTATGACAACTTACTAAGAAGAGGTCTTAGGTTGAGTTGGCTTGGTGAGGTGTCTAAGTGAACTATATGTGTGGATATTATTTAAAATAAGATATTTAAATAATAAATATAGTGAGGATAATGAACTAATTTAATTAAATTAATATTAGTGAGGTTATGGGGCCATGACTAGGTGAATGTGATGAAGGGTGTTTATTCATCGAGGGACCAAAGGGGAGTGTGACCTAATTTTAGTGTCTACATTTTGTCCCTTTTGTTACATAGCTTGTATTAGTAAGTGGTGCTAAAAAAGAAGATGTGGTTGCCCATGTGTGGGTGAAGGTGATCCCCTTAAACCAAGAATTGACAAGGCCCTAGGAAAAATTGGTGAGTGGTTTAATAAAAGGTAAATGTGAGGAAAAGGTAGGTGGGCACAGGGAAAAAGGGTAAAAGATCTACTCGGGCCATTCTAGGTAATGGGTTAGGGTCAAAGGTAGCAACAATCAAACACACGCACATGTCTAAAAGCAGACACTACCATGTTGAAGAGAAGGAAAATATACATCATTTAAGGTGGAGAGGTTTATCCAAACAAGGTTGAAGTGATTCCGGTATCCAAGGTATAGGATATGGTCAGGAAACACAATGTAGGTTAGGTGTAGGAATGTTTAGGTATGTTCCAGTACACCAAAGGTAGGGTCGGGATAAACGGTCATGGCAAGAGGCTAGGTAAGATCATCGAGTCAATTAACACAGAACTGAAGTGCTGCAAGGTATAGCAAACACATGAGGTCAAAGGTCACTAGTGATGGTCCAAGTCCAAATATCTAGGTCACGGCATGGGTAAGGCCAAGGTAGGGGTTAAGGTGGGGTGGGGTAAATGATGAGGGTTTGAAAGGTGAGGTAAATGGCTAAGGGAAAGGTGGGGTGGGGTAAATGGGTGAGGTATCTATCCCCGACTCTCGCTCCCACACTCCGCATCAGCCCCATCGGCTTTGTGCTTCCCGCATCTACCTTACCCTTAGTCGCTTCATGGCCTAGGTCCTATACCTGCTATGACTATCACTTTCGCTACCTCTGTGGAACCCGTTACATCCACCATACCCCTGAAAACTACCCAAAACACAACCTCATCTACCCCTAATGTCTCACACATACCGTATCTACGCTACCACCTCCCGTGTCTATGACCCCTACCCCTTTTCGTAACTGGTCCTTTCCATTCCACAATCATTAGCCCCATTGTCACCTTTGGGTTTACCACGACCCTTCCACCTCCATATACATACTACCAACAACCTTCCATTTCATCCATTATTCACACCCGGTACAGATGTACCCCCTATTTCACTACCTTCTTCTTAATCAACCTACATGGTAGCCCCATACACTAGACTACCACCCCCGTTATATGCCCAAAACCAACCTCTCATGCTACAGAAGTGCCCAATCATCGCAACCTACCAATGACTCAATCAAATTGATGTTGGACAAGATGCAAATATTAGAGGCGTCGGTTTCTAGCTCCCACAACACTCTCACCTACGATGAGATTTGTAATGAGCCCATCCACCCATCCATTCCCATCCGCTCATACCCCATGCATTGGGAAATTCCTAAATTCAATGATTTTAATAAAAGAAGACCCACATGAAGCATTTGCAGCTTCAAACATGGGTGTTATTTGATTGCTCATGATGATGCCTTGCTCTTGAGAACCTTTCCCATGTCCCTCACTAGACCTACATTAGATTGGTATAGTGGGTTACCTAGACACTCTATATTCTCATTCAATTAGGTAGCCCAAGCCTTCTTGGATCATTTCTCTATCAATATCATCAATAAGGTTACCATGACCGACCTATACTCCACGCATCAATATGAGGACGAATCTATCACAGATTTTATCACTCCAGCGTAGCTTGATCAACCAACTCACCTTCCAACTGCCACAAATAGAACTCATTGAGCTCTTCACACGGGCTTGTGCTAGACATATCTCACCGACCTTATAGGTCTAAACCTTCCAAACATTTGATGAAGCATTCACTATGGCACAAAAGTTAGAGATTCAGGCCATCGAAGAGAAGAAAATCTAATTACGTAATAAGAATTAGGCATTCAAGTTGAATGATATCTCTTCTTCTTCTTAACTAAAAAACAATTATTCAAAACTAAGGGTATCGCTAACACGTGTGGTACTAAGGCTGGCCTAGCACATCCGTCAAATCAAAGTACCCCCTCATCTAATCTCTCACCCATCCAGACTTTTAATTCAGATGAGAGAAGCAAAAATACACCCCAATTGGGAAACCTTACTATTATGTCTTAGAAAAGCTTATCAAACTGGAGCCATCACTCTTACGCCCATAAACCATACACTAGTTTTGACCTTGCTCGCTTCTATGCCCGCATGGTATAAAGAACATTACTTCGGTAACTATCATCGAGTAAAGGGTCATAGTGATGGCAACCGCATCACTTTCAAAAATATTGTCCAAGAAATACTCAAGAAAGGCGAGTTAACCGTGGATAATCCTAATGCCCCCGCTAACCAAAACTTGCACATCTTCAAGAAACCATTTCCCAACCATGCCCCTTTTTCCGATCAAACTGGTGATACCTCAACTCACCGATACTCATACCCGTAAGGTTCATGCTATATTTAATGACGCACTGTCACCTCCCAATTACCTCGTATTCCCTCCTAGAGGAGATCCTAGCAGAAATCCTTCTTCCGCGTCGGAACCAACCTCCCCTATTCCTTCACCAACAGAGAGGAATTGTCATCACCAATCGGCACTATGATAATTCTTCACCGGGAACTCCTCATGCTATGATTATTTACTAATGCACACCTTTAGTTTGGTGGATGTAACTGAAACAAAACAACAACCGAACACAAGAATACCATCGACTATGGTAAGACTAACGATGACAAATCTGAAATATCAAAGTAAATTATAATATTAACATGAAATTGTTACAATCTCACCCATGAGGTACTTCAACAAGACTATGGGAGAAAATTTACAATTACACCTCTCGATGGCTTCTTCAACACACCTTTAACTGATGGCTTCCTTTGCACACTTCCTACAATATTTCTCACTACTTCTTTCTATGCTAAATGAGGGGGGTGGCCTCTCTATTTATAGAACTTCCAAGCTTATCCATCCTATCTCTAAGATAGGATAAGAAATCCACTCTGACGAATCATATTCCATACCTTAACTCTTATCTGTACATGTAAGATTATCTGTTAAGATAAGATAAACCTTATCATTTTACATGGGTTCCACATTTTTAGACTTTTTACAAATAAAATACACAAAATATTTATGACCTCACTCCTTGTCCTTATTACCAATATAATATTTCTAATTCCTAATCATGTAGACCCTACTTCTCTAATTACCCAAACTTTGAAATTTTAACATTGCTTAGGACCACTTACGACAAATATTTACTTTTTACAACATTCCTATTGTACTTTGGTATTACCTGTACTCCACATTATTGGTGGCACCGTATTGATGGCGCCGTTATCTTCTATTAGATGCTACTACTAATTACACTTAACAACATCCTATTCCGAATACATACATTAATGAAATAGAAATTACGGAGGAAAATTTTAGTGTGACATCTTCCCCCTTCTAGCTTCTACTCCGTCCTCTGAGTAGACTATTCTCGGTGCTTGGAAAATCTTCAACTTGTCGTGGTTGACCCATTTCGTAATGGGAGTGCCATCCAATTCCTCCAGTCGGTACGTACCATTTTCATGCACAACTGCTATTTTGTAGGGCCCCATCCATTTTGGAAGAAATTTTCTGTCTTCTTTTTTGTATCTGGAATCATATACTAGAACCAAGTCATTCACATGAAATGGAGACCACCGGATCTTTTGATCAAAGTATTCCTTCTGCTTCATTTTCTTCTTATGGCTTGTATCCTTTGCTATTTCTCTCATTTCCTCCAGCAAATGAAGATGTACCAACCTTTCTTTTACTGAATCACTTTCATCCATCCTTTCATTTTCATAACTCTCACAGTGGGAATATCAAACTCAATAGGAAGAATTGGATCAATGCCATAAGCCAACTGAAATGGGGAGTATCCTGTTGCTGACTTTGATGTTGCCCTATATGCCCACAATGCTGCATGAATCCTTTTATCCCATTTATGTACCTGCAAGGCTACATCTTTTGCTAGAATTTGACACAACACAAAATTTGTTCATTCCACCTGTCCATTTGTGCTTGGCTTGTATGTTGTTGCCTTCCTATGCTTAATAGAAAACTTATTGACTAGGGCTTCTACCACCTCATTAATGAAGTGGCTTCCTTGATCTGTTACAATTTCTAATGGACAACCAAATCTGGTGATAATGCGTTCATATATGAACCTTGCCACTTCATCCATGGAAGTTGTTTTCAATGGCCTAGCTTCAACCCACTTGGTTAAATAATCTGTGGCAACTACAATATACTTATTTTGACGTGATGTAGTTGGAAGTGGACCTACAATGTCTATTCCCCACTTTTCAAAGGGACCAAGTGGAAGAATAGGACATAATGGAGCTGATGAAGTCTTACGGTTACCATGTGTTTGACAAATATCACATGTCTTACAATAATTATAACAATCTTTAAAAGGGTGGGCGGTGATAACTGCATCCAAGATCCTTCTTCATTGTAAGTTTTCGGAGAGAAGTGCCCTCCACATGTACCATTGTGGAATTCTTCTAACTCCTTTCCTTGATCACGTCCATTTGTCCTCTTGTATTGTCCATCGAGGTCCTATTCGAAATAATGCTCCATGCGAGAATAGAATATGGACATTGGCTTGAGTAATCTTTCTCTTAGTCTTTGCATTGGCACCATCAAGAAACTTGAATTCATTCGAGATAATTCCAAATATCTATGTATTCACTAGGATTGTGTCAAGGAGAACAATGCTATATCGGAATAATCATCATCATCATAAGATGATCCTAAACCATCATAGGCTCGAGAGAGTGCATCTGCATTGACATGCTTCTTTCTGGCCTATCTATAATATCAAATTCAAATTCTTGTAGCAAAATTATCCATCTTGCTATCCTCCACGATGGGTTAGGCTTATTGATAATATATTTCAGAGCCTGATGATCTGTTACAACTATAAATTTCTACCCTAGCAAGTAATTTCTAAACTTCTTTACAGCAAAAATGATAGCCAGAGCCTCTTTTCGATTCTGATATAGTTTACCTCAAGCCGCTCATTTGCCTACTCCCGAAAAGTAAATTGGATGTTCATTCCCATTTTCATCCTTTTGGCTCAAAGTACTTCCTAGTGCTGCATCTGAGGCATCAGTGTACACAATGAATGGCTTGCTCCAATCTGGATTCTTCAAAACGGTGAAGACACGGGGCTTCCTTGATTGTCCAAAAGCTTCATGCGCATTATTTCTGGTTCATAAGTAACATCCTTCTTCAAGAAGCTGGATTAGTGGTCATGCAATCTTTGAGAAATTCTTGATGAACCTTCTATAGTAACCCACATGGCCTAAAAATGATCTCAACTTACTTCTATTAAGAGGAAATGGTAAATCTTTGATTTTGAAACTTTATCAGGATCAGTACCAATACCATCTCTGGATACAACATGCCCTAACAAAACACCTTTAGAACATCCAAAGACACACTTTGTAGGGTTTAGTGAGGCTTGTGCTTCATCTAACCTTTGAAATGTTGTCTCCATCTCAGTGCGGGTGGTCAACTTGCTCCCATAGATGTAAAAATCATCCAAAAATACTCGATGAAGGTCCCAATGTAGGGTTCGAACACCCTATTCATCAAATGCTGGAATGTTGCTGGAGCATTAAACAACCCAAAAGGCATAACTCTATAAGCAAACGTTCCCCAAGGAGTGGTAAACGTGGTCTTCAGCTGATCTTTCTCTGGTATACGAACTTGGTTGTAGCCGCTATATCCATCAGCAAAACTATAGCACTCCTGGCCTACTACTTCGTCCAAGATCGATCGAAAATGGAAGAGGGTAATGATCCTTCTTTGTTGCCTTATTGAGCTTCTGTAATCAACACAAATGCGTAGCTTCCCATTCTTTTTTATTGAGATCACAATGGGAGAAACCCATTCTGAATTCTCCACAACAAATATGAATCCTACATCAAGCAACTTATTTATTTCTTCTTTTACAGTCTTGGAAAAATTAGGATTCATTCTATATGGCATTTGCTTTATGGGCTTAGCACCATCTACCAGCTCAATACAATGTTCTACCCAACTTACTTGACGGAGTTCCTTGTAATCAAAAGTGAATAGGTGTATGTACCTTCGAAAGAGCTGGAGGTAGGATTCCTTCTCACTCTCCATCACAACATCACCAATCTTTATTTGTTGGAGACGATCATCAACTTCTTCTTCAGATAATTTTATGGGGTCATGAGTTGGTGTGACTGGAAGGATATCCATGACTGAAACATCCACCTCGCTTTCTTCATCTTTAGTGTCCACTTCATTGGTACTAGAGTAATCAGAGGATGTCCAATCATCAGTTTCATCACTTGAATCCACAGGTTCTGCCTTATGATGTCGAGGGATCACATTTATCTTCACCCTCTCTCTACCACGTCCAAGTGTCATGAAACCTTCATTCCAGTAGTTTCTTGCATGAACTCTCCTTAGCCATGGTCTTCCCAAGAGTAGCATTGAGTACGCAACGGTACCATTTTCATCACTGAAAGTCTACCACACATACCACACCATAACTATGAGATATTGCCACATTTGAAACTACACCTTCTGGTTTAGTTTTCCTTTATTTAATGACCTTAACATAAGTGTTGAAGGCGATCAATTTTAAACCCAACATATTCATTACGAGACTCGGTCATTACATTAACTATGACACCTCCATCAACTAAGACATCATGAATTGAAATACCATTACATAATACCTCAGCTTGTGGAGCATAGGGATCGCCTCTGCCTCCAAAACAGGGACCTCAACCTCCTTCCTTCTTCGAGCATTGAGTCCACCTCGCAACTCCCGCCTCTTCTCGAAGACATAGCCAAGAGTTGACCATATGTAATATATACGAGGCCTTTTGGACAAATCTTCCAAGATGGAGTATGGTCCTTGCCCTTGTTAAATCGGAAAGTCCTGCATACCCAACTTTCTTCTCCTATGTTTCTTACTAGTTTCTCCTTTCATCTTCTTAGGATCAATTCCATCTTGATTATCTTTTTCTTTCTTTCTTTTTGTTAAAAACACATCTACTTTATTATTTCTACTCTTATCTACTACATCAAGAGAATTCACGAGTGCTTTTCCTTTATCATTATCTCTTGTACGGATGTAGAAGCTCTATCTAGACAATTATACTTATAATGACCCTTTTTATAACCATAACAAACAACTTGAGAAATATTTCTTTTTGGACCTCTATCTCCTCCCGAGAACTAAATTCCTTTCCTTGAAGAAGATTAATAGTTAACTAAGCGACCCATCTTTTGAGCGAGATCTTCATACTCGGTAGATGTACTAGGAGAAATATTTGTGCTCACCGGGAGTGGTTGTGGATTACGGACCAAAGGTGCTAGTGTAGGCTCTACTTTAGCAACAATTTCTTTGGGCTCCTCTTCCATGCTTTCTTCTTGCCTTGTTGCAATCTCCTTTGCTTGTTCAAAGGTAGCTGGCGATCATACTTCACTCGTTGTCGATCTCGGCTTCATCCCAAGAATGAAGTGCTTACAGAGGAGATTATCCACGCCATTCATCAACCCATCCGCTAGTCCTTCCTTCCGGATATGGGCATCGAGCTTCCTCCTTAGCTCTAGAACACGAGCATGATAATCCCTTATCTTCTCCTTCTCTCCTTGGGATAGATTTGTGATCTCGATCATGAGATGCGCATATTTTGTTGTTCACCAAATTCTTCAAGAAAATTTCGGTTAATAAATCCCATGAATTTTTCACATTATCACCTAGTGTTTCAAACCACCTAAGTGCTGAACCATCCAAAAAGGTAGGAAAAAATTCAGTCCATTGTTCCCTTCTCATGAGGCCATTACAAATACAAGATCGTTTAAAATCTTGAATGAAAGAAGAAGCATCTTCATTAGATTGAGCTGAAAAAAACAAGAATCTTTCCCATTTTCAAAAGTAACCACCGTGAAATACCAACCCACAAGTACAATCAACAAGACTTATGTGCACAAATAATTGGAATTACTATAGAAGTGACCACGGTAAACTATGGTAAAACTTGACTTACTGTGGTAAAAACTGATTTTACTGTGGTAAACACTATTCACGGTAAAAAGTGAAGTTACTGCGGTAAATACTATTCACGGTAAAAGTGACTTTCTTTGCGTTAAACACTATTCCCAAAGCAAAATGACTTTACTATGGTAACTACTATTCATGGCAAAATGACTTTACCATGGTAACTACTATGCATGATAGAAAACAAAGTTACCCTCGATTGATTTTTGACTAAGTGGGAATATCTCTCCAAAAATCCACCAACGAGGAATGGTCCTGAACGGAACCAAAATGTCATCACCAATCGGCACTATGATAATTCTTCACGGGAACTCCTCGTCTTTATGATTATTTACTAATGCACGACCTTTAGTTTGGTGGATGTAATCTGGAAACAAAACAACAACCGAACACAAGAATACCATCGACTATGGTAAGGCGGAATGATGACAAATCTGAAATATCAAAGTAAATTATAATATTAACATGAAATTGTTACAATCTCACCCATGAGGTACTTCAACAAGACTATGGGAGAAACTTTACAATTACACCTCTCGATGGCTTCTTGACACACCTTTAATTAATGGCTTCATTTGCACACTTCCTACGATATTTCTCACTACTTCTTTCTATGCTAAATGAGGGGGTGGCCTCTCTATTTATAGAACTTCCAGGCTTATCCATCCTATCTCTAAGATAGGATAAGAAATCCACTCTGACGAATCATATTCCATACCTTAACTCTTATCTGTACATGTAAGCTTATCTCTTAAGATAAGATAAACCTTATCATTTTACATGGGTTCCACATTTTAGACTTTTACAAATAAAATACACAAAATATTTATGACCTCACTCCTTGTCCTTATTACCAATATAATATTTCTAATTCCTAATCATGTAGACCCTACTTCTCTAATTACCCAAACTTTGACATTTTAACATTCTAGGACCACTAATGACAAATATTTACTTTTACAACATTCCTATTGTACTTTGGTATTACCGTACTCCACATTATTGGTGGCACCGTACTGACGGCGCCGTTATCTTCTATCGACGCTACTACTAATTACACTTAACAACATCCTATTCCTAATATATACATTAATGAAATAGAAATTACGGAGGAAAATTTTAGTGTCGACAGAACACCTTTCATCTCCTTCATCACCTACGGAGGAGTCTTTCGTTAACATTGAGACCATCTCACCCCTAGCTTCACCACTTAGAGAGCCTTTACCTACAGTACCTCCTCCACCCATGAGGAGCACCCATTACCTCCTCCACCCACGAGAGAGAACCTATCTTTTCCTCCACCTATAAGTGCTGCACCCATCATCTCCACCACCTATCATAGACCCGGTTGAGATACCATTGCCTCTTTGTGAGCATTCTCTATCTACCCAGAATCCTGTAGACCTATTTTTGAATCTCTTACCCACGGAAGCTGAAGTTAGCCAATTTCCCATTTCTAAGACACATTTTACGGGAATTTCCATTAGGTACTCATCAATTCCAACTACATACGTGTCGTTATCACGTTTGGCTAATTACTTAGATTATGTGGATAGAGCCTTACTTATGGGGGTGTGTTATGCTTACGGTCTCAATACAGATGCGATACTTCCACTATCTACCCAAAATATTTCAACCAATCGAACTAAACACTGACCACCTCTATCAAAAGCCCCTTCCACGACACTGTTTATAGCTCAAACCACACCCTTACCCATAACTCAACCTACACCTAAACCTAAACCCAAACCCATACCTACAATATTTGCCTCGACTAAACCTATTACCACTTTAGGGGTCACCACGACCATGACCTTACTCATCCACCTATCAAGTGGATTTAGGTACATCCTCCAAAGTCAACACCATACCTACTTCATACTACACCCAAACAGAAGAACCAAACAAATCGACCTCATACCACAGCTCATGCTCGCCAATCACACAGCACTTTGTCCGTCTGTCTTGGGACCTCGGCTTCCCAACATGGTCAATTGCTGACCTCTACCTAGTGATAAGCTAAAAACACAACAGCCCGTTCCTTTCTCAAAACCTCCGACTTACCCCGACACCCAACATGACTTACACCCGTATCTACAACATCATTACCACCCATACCTCCAATACCCTTAGCTATTACTTCACTTCCCACTACACTGCTGCAATCGTTGTCTCTCACACCCCAAGCACGACCTGCGTCATCTACTGTCATACATAGCACCCCCATTATCCCCGTGTGTAACTCACCCTCTTCCTCCATCTACTTTTCCTTCTATACCTCATACACCCACATCACCTTTACCCAAGAAGGTGCAACCCAAAAGAAAAACTCCACTACCCCATAATAAGGTAGTCAAAATGACCACACACCCTCCTACCCATCCATCTACTATATACCTCTGCAGAAACAAGCACAAATGAAACCTAAAACACACACTGACACCCAAACCCATAGCTCGATCTTCTCATCCTCTTCCAAAGACCAATCCTTGACAATCAACCACACCTACACCCAAACCCACGTTCACTTCCCATTACGATCCACTAGCAGGGTCCTATGCCAAAATTTTAACCAACCTCCTTGAGACTTTTGTCATCACATTACCGCCACTTAGACCTTATGACCCCCTCAAACCCAAGCCAACAGGGTTTGATGATACTAAAATTTGTGCATACCATCGTGTGCCAGGGCACGATGTGGAGAACTATAAGGCCTTGAAAACTATCCTTATCTAGTTGTGTCCTCCAGAGGCCAACTTTGACGATGACGACCTTCTCGACAAGGATCCTGCTACACCAACACCCATTCCCACACTGCCCACTCAACAACCACAACCTCCACCCTCACAACTCCTAGATCCACCCCCAAAATTTGAAATTAACATGGTTTGCATTAGAGAACTTTCACGCCACCACCCAAATGTCGTTGCACCCAACTCACCTCACAGGGTTTTTCTCCTCCAGTAGGTTTTTTCTCGTCGTGTCATTATACCACTCACCCTACACCTTCTCTGTTTTCCAAATCCCCTTAGATCAACATGATACACGTCACTACACGTGCTCGAATTATAAGGAAAAGAAAAGGCAAGCTGAATCACCAACCAATCCTATACCCAACATACCATTTGAACCCATACCTAAAATCACTATCCGCGGCCCCGCATTGCCCCATTTCTAATGGTGTCACACATCACACCATGCTCAAACAATTACACCAGTCTCCCTCAAAATGTCCCTATATGACCTCATTCAAACCTTGGAATCCCATCATCAAGCTCTCATGGAGGTTCTTCAATCTATTGAGGTTTTATCTAATGACCCTACACTGTAGCCTCCATTATCACACCCCATCATGTAGCGTCTCTCACCAAATTACCACATTCATCTTCACCCTACCCTATTCACCAAGTAACCTCCCTTAGCTTCTCAAAGGAAGAGATCACACAACACCAAATTGATGACCCGGACCCAGACCTCTTCATCTTTGTCCACATCGATGACATACTGGTACGCCATGTGATGATTGATGGGGTGTTAGCATTAACATCATTTCATCCCATGCATTCGCTCAAATGCGTATACACAGGCAATTACATGCATAAACATCTGATCATGTTGCGTTCATTCAATGATGCTATCACCTCTACATTAAACCTTTGTTATCCTCCACATTAACGTGGGACCCCACACTATACTAGAATTATTTTACGTTTTGGAGGGGAATTCCTATATAACTTGTTGCTTGGTAGACCCTAGATCCATGTCATGGGTTTCGTTCCTTCCACTTTGCATCGTTTTGTAAATTTTGAACACAAAGGACACACTTATACCATTCCAGCTAACCCCTCACCTTTCGAAACATGCAACATTATTTACCGACCCAATGATGTGCTCATTTCTATTAAGTCATCTACCTCCACAACTACTACTTCTTCACCTACGCCTCCACCTACCAGTACAGTTGTTGCTTACCGCACATACCTCCTCCATTCCTACCACTACCATAACCTCCACAACTGACCCATCAGCTTCCCAATCAGTTAACTCTACCTTAGCATCGACCTCTGACACTTTATCCATACCAGCTACCTACATACCAACCATTGATCCCTTGGAAGGTGTTTTTCAATGCCTCACTCTGAGGGAGTCACGCTTATATAGTGTCAACACATTCCTTACTCCACAAGAGTACAGAATCCTTCACCAACACCCACGTTACGATCACCGTATAGGAGAATGTCTCCTTTATGGTCCTCCTTACCTTTGTACTAGTCTCACCTATGGGGGACTTGATACTACCACTTACACACCGAACCACCGCCACAAACCTACCCATTTTCTATTGACTTCCAATCACTTACCAATCACCATTTCACCCACACCTTCCTACACTAATGTGCGTGGAAGGGTTTTGGTTTTGGATTTTATGAGCAAGGCTGCCATACTATTATTCCATGTACCACCACTACACCATGCAAACATAATGACCGTAGTGGTATCAACTTTCTCGAACTACACTGCGCCAAACAGGCCCGTATTGAACTCATTAAGGACACTAGCTCTTCTACACCTTCTTCACCCACCTTTGCACCTTCATCACCACCCTCACCGACGGAGTCAATGGATCCTGAATCTATCCCTCCTAAATTTTTTTTCATAAACACCATTTCCTTGGGGCCTTTGACTTATCAATGCGAGGGTGAGGCCCCTTCCACTCTTCCCTTCCGTATCCGAGAAATGATCGATGACGATACACCTTCAATTAACGTCGTTGATGTTAGGATGATGAATCCATACTCACTTACCTTGGTTCAAAAGACTCATATATTCATCGGTCGTTACCTTCACGAGATGCAAACCATGTTGAATGAATCGACTATTGAGATCAACATTCATACTCATGACAACCTACACATCCTAAAGATCGGAAAATCTTTAGATGATGCCTAACAGGATGCCATCACTTCTTTTCTTAGAGATCATAACGACGCTTTCTCTTGGTCTTATGCAGACATGCAGTATTGACCCCACCATAGTGGTCCACAATATGTAACCGTTCGATGCAAACCCATAAAAAAGCTGGAGAAAATGCACCCTCGCATTTCTCTTCTCATCAAAGAATAAGTTCACGGCTTCTTTCCATTTCCTTCATCTTACCCATTGATTATCCTTTTGGATTTCTAACATTGTCCACTGTCACTAAAGCAACCGGTAGACTCCGCATTTGCATGGAATTTTGTGACCGTACAATAGAAAAGTGAGAAGCGAGCATGGGAAACTACAAGTAACTCTTCCTTGCACCCGACCTCCCGAGGTCATGCGAGACAAGTGGTGGGGATGAAATATACGTGGGGTATAGGCAAACTAGTTAGGTAATCTTATATCTTCGACACACACTAATGGAATTTGTGAATCTAAGGTAAAGAAGGCCTCCTAACTCCGAACTAGCATGATAGATCGATTGGCGAGGATGATTTCTTGAAGGTTCCAATCAATATCGAGCTCTGGCATAATCCGGTCTATAGGTTGTGGGATACGGGGAAAATGACCTGGAATTGTTTCGTGTATATCTCCAGATAGGGTCATAAGATGGATGATGGATATATAGTGGATTCTATGGGTGATTCTCTGGTCTAGTCCAGAAATCCTTAGCTTGATTAGCTATTATGTCCAGTGAGGATAATTGTGTGATAATGGTCGGTGGAAGTGGAGTGGATCTAAATACTAATGTGCGTAAACCAACATCAATGTCAGCTTGACTGTGGACTCGTTGGGTTGTGGGATTTGTGGATCACAATCATAGATTCATGGTTGTTGTGGACCTCCTATGGTCATACGAGGAATCAATCTCTAATCCCTAGTATCCAATAGTCGTATGCCTTTTCGGCCTCTATATTTAGAACTACAAGTTGTGCAATCTTCTTAGAGTACCTTACAGGCGTTATGGCAACCTGAATTCTTAAGCTAGTGTCTATGTCAGTGAGAATGTCTCCTGTGCACTGGTGTGGGACCAAGGGATCACAACTAAATGTTTTCTCTCTTTCAAGCCCTTCTACAGTCATGGATATTTATCTAAGGTAATCTATAGTTTGGCTGGTTTGACCAAAACATGTGTGCTTGATCGTCTTCTATGTTTAACCCTCTTAGCGTGAGCTGATCTCGTTGTAAGTTTGTCATTGTTCGAGAAGACTTGGATTCTAAGATTCTGATCTATGTGGGTATTGCTATAACAAGATTGGGTTGAGGCATGATTGGCTCGAATACGTATTCTCTGGGCTCCTAGGTCCCGTGATTATCATATAAAAGCAACAATGTACCTCTAAGCTCGCAGCAAACCAAAATTAACTATGTAAAGTACATCTACAATAGATATAACTTCTCTATTTTTGTGTTTTTTTATAAACTATTGAAAATAATTGAAAGAGAAATTATTTAATATATCTAGACATTAACAACTAAACTAATAACGAAATTAAAAGAAAAAAAGTAGCCGAGTATAGCTACTTGCCTGTGTAGTTGTGAATCTATTTTAAATAACCAAATAACTAATCTAATCTATTTGAAAGACTCTTGATCCTACCTCAGAAGTGAGGAGTGAATCATAGTTTCTCGAAACTATCAATTCCCTGACTTCCTGGCGATATCGAAAGTGAATTCAAGCTGAAATGAAATGATTGACTACTCTATTTGATATGCTTTAACTAGAACTTTGAAAGCTTGAACCTAGATTTTGCTAAACAATGGAAAATCCGATGGTGTGTGGCGTTGTCCCCTCAGTGTGATCTCCTCGTTCCTTCATGCTCACGTGGATCCAAAAAAGCGTGTGATGTTAGCATCAATGGAAGTTGGTATCGAAATAATGGTAGCTTAGGATGCGGGTGAATCAATACAATGCGAGTAGGAGAGGGATAGCGCAAGAGAACAGAGCTTGGCTTATGCAATTCCTAGTGGGATTTATTATGAGTCATACAACATAAAATGTCCAGAACCTGAAACTATCCTTTTTTGACGAACAAAACCTACAACTTTAATGGCTTCCTACTAAAAATTAAATTGTCCTACTCTAATTGATTGCATGAAATAGTAACAACACTAGCACAAGAAGATTATGTGGCTTCCTAATAGCAAGACAACACTAACTATGCATGCAATAAATAAAACTATGAATTCTAAGCAAAATTGAAAGACTAAGCTATGAAATGAGAAAATGATAGGAAAATTTGAGGGGCCTTTTGCTTGAGCACAAGCCAACTATTTATAGAATTCCCATTTACCCAAAGGTGAAAACCAAATTGAACTCTTTAACCATAAACAATGCAAAAACAGTATTCCAGGGAACCAAAATCATAAATACAAGCAAAGGCGGTGAAAAAAGCTGGTAAACGTTGAATTTTTACATGATTCGCGTTAAAAATAACATTATGGAAAATGCGTGAAGGACCGCCGCCATGAGCAGGGTGGCGGTTATAGGACCGCTGCCCTACCTAGGCGGTGGTCACGAGACCACTACCTAAGTAGGCGGTGGTTTTGTAATTGAAGACCAAAACTCAAAGAAAAGGAGGGGAGAAAGAGAAAACAAAGCATGCAGGGGCTAACTGGGACATGCGGGATGTTAACGCATACTTGGAGAGATTTTCTGGATCCCGAACACCTTACGAGAGAAGCTGTGTCATCATTGGGGCACGTGTAACATTGTTACGTGGTGCCGTACCTATAATTTTGGGCACGTACATATTGCCTCCTCGGAGAAGTGTTTTAGCCATGAAGAGGCGTAAAATGGTGGATCCAGTATGGCGGTCCTGAAATGGGAAGTTAGGAGTTATACTGACACGCTTTGTGTGTCGAAATGATGCCATCAAAATTCCTTCTACCTACAAAATGAAACGAGGTCTCATGTGCGAGATAGACAAAATAAATAAAATAATCAATACTAAAATAATATGAAATGAGGACGTACCATTTATGCGGGGATAATAACTTACCTCGTCGTTGCTCCAAACTTGTGAAAAGGATTCAAAGCAAGCCAGGATGCTATATATGTAAAAGTGGGCCCATTTTCCTATTCATTTGCACATGTCGATTTTGTTGATTTTGAGCTCTGGGACCCACGGTGACGGTTTCTCATGAGAGTATAGTCAAAATGTTCTGGAAGAGATTGTGATCATGCCTCCATGAGTGGAACACCAAACTGCGAGATCACGGAGTTAGTTTTTTTCGATTTACGATTTTTATGCCCAAAATGTTAAAATGGTGAAATCTTTGTCATGGGGGATTATTTTTGAAAATGTCAATTTTAATAGGGTCACTTAGGGGGGCGCCTAATGGGTAGGCTTTGTTTTGGTCAAAATAGTCATTTTTTGTGTTTTTAGGTGTCATTTAGGGTACGTGAACCGCGTGGAAATTTGGGACACGACCGTCACACACTGAGCGGGCGGCGAAGCAAGACCACCGCCTTTAAGGCTGCGATTATG
This sequence comes from Taxus wallichiana var. yunnanensis, assembly GCA_018340775.1. Taxonomy (NCBI): domain Eukaryota; kingdom Viridiplantae; phylum Streptophyta; class Pinopsida; order Cupressales; family Taxaceae; genus Taxus; species Taxus wallichiana. The sequence continues at coordinate 301,183,705 of CM031241.1, forward strand.
GGGCCCTTTTGTGCTTAGGGTGGCGGTCCTTAAAATAATGCCTAAATAATACTCATTTGAATTTGTTTTTACATTTCTAGCATTCTTACCTGCTTTCATGATTATTGTAATGTCATTTGAATACTAACTTACTCCCTTTTGTGTGTTTTTGGGTGTATGCAGGCAAAGGAGGAGTATATCCGATGGAGCCGAGAGAGAGAGAGTGTGACTAGCTTCCAGTAGTATTGGATGCCATTTCTTAGGATGAGCAGGACACTCTTCAGAGGGCCAGTATATTGTGTATATCATGGGTCCCACATGTTGCACCTTCCTGTCACATACTTTGTGACTTGTTTTCATATTGGGATGCTGATCGGAACACTTTCTGATTTCCAGGAGTTAGGGGTGAGTGGACCATCACTTTGGAGGATGTTTATCACATCTTGGGGGTCCCAATCATCGGGAGACGAATCACACTCGAAACAGCAAGGTCACGGGCTCGAGATAGCACATTGGCCTTCATATATGGGAGATGCAACTATCTCCACTTTGGTTCAAAGAAGGGGTGAGGTCCGATCTATTCATAGCCTACCTATCCCCTTGATTCGTTAGTCCATTATGGGGATCCTTGCCTCGAGATTGATCGGGGGACAAGGGAGGAGACACTTTACTTTATTGCTGGTCCCCCATTATTACATAGATTGAGGGACATGGCCAAATTTATGCCTGGGGAGCTGATATTCTTGGGACCACCTATCATGATTTGTACCGGGTGGTTCGTTTACGAGGCAATTATTGAGCCATCGACCTTGGTTATGAGTGGGTCTCTACGAGCGTTTCATCCCTTATGGGAGAGGTGTAGAGGTGGCAGATCCCGGAGCCGTGAGGGCAACCAGATGGACAGATATGTCGGTGCTCAGAGCACCCCACCGATCGATCACGTCCTTGACTACTGATGATATGGAGGCCACACCCTATCAGGCCATGGCATGGTTATGGGGTGAGGAGGCTCTTACTTTGATCTCTTGCTCCACCACAAGGCGGCTTGTGGACAGGCGGGGCTGAGGAAGGTGGAGATACATCCTTTTCATCGAGTGCCTCGTAGTTTGGCCTTCCTTATGTAGGTATGCTTCCCTCGGTGGTACCAATATCGATCAATTCGGGAGGCTAGGGGAATCATGCTTGATATGTACCCTGAATTGTTGTTACTTTCTCCTGGACATACAAGTGTTGATATGTGATTTCTTGTATAAGGATGTGTTCCTCGATTTAGAAATCATGCTTGATATTGTAATTTCCTTGCAGATTACATGTGTCGATCTTGACCGAGTATTGTCGAATATGATTAGACTCTTTTATTTATTTCATTTTGTGTCCGAGTATTAATCGATCTCTAATGAATTATAGAATTATTCATCTATAATATCTAGACTGGATCGGTGGAATTGATCCAAGTAATGCTTTAAATCTGTTTGTGATAAATTAGATCACGCTGCACTTGAACAGTCGTAAGGTATGGAAGCATTTATTGTCGGTCGAGTATGACTCAGGCTGATCTTGAGAAATGAATTGGTTCCCGATATGGAGGTATATCCGGAAGGTCTCGGACGTGGACCAAGTAATAATAATTTGTCATGTATATTCCCGTAGCCTCCAACGGTCAGATAGAGTAAATCCCGCTCGAGATGCATGATTTTAGGTCTTTTCTTGGCATATAAAATGTTATACCTAACTGGAATTATTAATGGTTAGTAACCTAAAAACTAAAACCTAACCTAGGGGTTAGATTATTGTTAAGCTAACCTAGACCTAGGCTATGTGTTAATATCCTAAGTTAGTATCTATGTGTAAATTGGTTAGTATGGGTATTACCCTAAATTCTAACCTAAGATACTAACCTAACTATTGAGGAGGATGTAAAGGGGCCTATGGAGGGGTGCGAACCATGGGCGGCGTTTTCTATGGCAATTAATGCTGGGGATAAGGATGAGGGACAGGTCATGGCGGAGGCTTAAGCGGCGGCTAACCTGTGCAGACGTGGCAATTTGCTAAGTTTGGAAATGAGCATGAGTTGTAGTTGGACTGTCGCCAATTCTGGCGGTCGGTGGAAGTTGAGTTTAAGCGGGAAAGTTGGTTTAATGGCATTCAATGTTCTAGGGAGACGAGCTCGGAACTCGCGAGAAGGCATGCAAACGGGAAGTTGAAGGTTTGTTTGGTTTGTCGCGATTTTCGGTCTTCTCTCTCTCTCTGCTTGTTTACTGGTTCTTCGCACCAGTTCTCCTTGAGTTGCATGGCAAGAATGAATTTCTCTGGCTCTTTTCTCTGTCATGGAAGATATATATGTGATGGAGACAGCGAAATTTTGTTGGTCGCTTTATCTTGGAAAAAGAAAAGGAAGTTTGAGCTCTTCCAGTGGTCTGCTTCGGAAATTTGATCAAAAATACAGGCATGTTAGGCCCTAACCTTTAAATTTCTTGCTGTCTTTCAAGTGATTTCATTAGAACAACTCTGTTCAAATGTTTTGAGAAAATAAAGGATTTTCTATGGAGATCTTGTTTAAATTTTGGTACTGTATCTCTTCTGGTTCGATTTTTCAATTTCCTCTAGATGGGTGTTTGTTAAAATCGAATTGTGGCTCTATTCCTTTGTGTATTCTTTCTGGTTTAAATATATGAGATATTTATATGTAAAGAGCATGAATGCTCGGCCTGTTTGGCGTGAGCCCAAAGAATATACTTGTGTTGAGAATAGACCACTGTATGTTGTTGATTTGTGGTCGCTGTTTCTTGCTGTGGAAACTGTATGGAATGATTTTGATGGATACTGTAAGATTGATCAGTATTATTGCTTCTTTGGGAACTCTGTCGTGGTTTTTGTTGACAGTGTATAATGATACTTTTTGGGTTTTAATTTGTCTTCTAATTTTTGCTAGGATCGGAGTGTAATCGTTGTGTTACCGTAGTCTATACGACCCAAAGCGGAAGTTTTTTTCCTTGTTATTGTGGTAACGGGATTACTTTTATTGACCGTGTATAATATAGATACATCTCGTATTTTATTTTATCGACTCAGTGGAGTCCATGATTGAATCGTATATTGCTATCTATTGCTGAGAATGTAGATTCATCCATAAGTTTTGTGAATTGATTTTCGTGGAAGCCTGGTAAGAAGAAACAGGTCTTTTGATCACCGTTATTTGAATGAATAAAGGATATAGACTTCCTAGGTATGCATTTGCATTTCTTTGTGTAAACTGTTCGAAAGTTTCGAAGCGGCTCAGTTGATTTCTTTGCTTTGAAAGGGGTATTCGATTTGCTTACACTTGTTTTTATTCTGAATGTTTGCCATAGCTGGCATAGAAGGATTCATCACCAATTTCATAGTATGCTGCTGTAGGGTTCAGCGGTTATGGGTATAAACCCGTTAACAGTATACAGCGTGTGCATATATATGTATATATTTACAACCGTTGTAATCTGAACGACTATGAGGAGTCGATGTATGTTTTATATTTGAATCTTATTCAAGTTGAATATATTTAAATAGTTGGTGATTGTTGAACCTGCGACTTGAAGGAATAACACGTAATAGACCTCTCGTTATTTTCGGGAATTACTCTTGTGTTGCATGGGTTTTGTGGTACGTAATCTTAGGTGAACATTTACGTCTTCGAATTGCATAAATTTGTGTAAAAAGATTGGCAGAGTTCACGGGTTCTTGGTGTGAAATCGAGATTAATTTGTTTGTCGATTCTTTTATGCTTCGTTGATGAATATCAAGATGAATTCATATGCATTTGCTTGAATTGTTACTCCGTTTGAATCATTTGGAATTCGGAAAGGTAGTCGGTACTTGCGCTCTTTTCGAACTTGACATCGACACCGTCTTTGTCACTGTTTGAGATCCTTGAGTATGGATGACTGTTTCGTGTTCTGACCTTGTTTGGGTAAGTCGCGAATACCACACTAAGACTTGCATGCGCCAAGGTAAGGATCGATTGGTTGTATTCATTTCTTTTACTTCAGTCCGATTTTGACTGAGCAAGAATAAGTATGCTATGTTCTTTTCCATTTAATTCAGTCCGATTTGACTGAGCATGATTTGGAAATACTGTGTGGTCAACATAGCATAGTCTCTAGGAAACCTCAAATTGCTTGATGCAATAAGGTTGTTGTTTACAGCGATACGCTTGTAGTTTCTTGTTTTCAACTTGTGTCAAAGCCTTACTGTGTAAAAGGAACTAGCATTGGGCTTAGGGTTGATACATGAATTGTTGATGTGTTAGTTGCTGTACAGGAGTTTTGCTGTGTTTCTATTTCTTGATTTAGAACAGCGATCTTGCTTGCGGCTTGTCTAACTTGTTCATTTATATACTGGATAAATGTTTTCATAGGAGAAGACGGTACAGTGATGAATTTATGTGAAAGGAAGTATGAATGGATTGGTTCTTTCTCTTCCTTTATTTAATATTTGTTGATATTTGTCTAACAGTGGGAAATTGTTTTGTAACATATTGGTGGAATCCCGAATTGTTATGTTATTTCCTTTTTTGGAAGAATGAAACAATCTGACCAATGTTGTGATTTTGGATTCAATGATTGTTTGTGTACATTCGTTTCCTTGTTTTTAATATTTGATGAAATATTAGAAAGTGATTAAGACTATTTTGTAACAATGATAGAGTTACATATTTGTAATCATTTTGTATTACAAGGGCATAGTCTGATTATGTTTACTTATGTGAATATCTGATCTCATTTAAACAGGGTGTTTAATGAAAACAATTGATGGATTGCAATTGTTTTAAAAGTTAGTGCTTATCATGCCTGGGTTCATGAATCGACTCATGTTGACTATTTTTGCAGATGGTTACCGTAAGAGGTAAAAGCAATGCAGATCTGACAAGCTGATCAGATTGTTTATTTGATTTATAATGAATTACAGCTTGATTTTATAGATGTACTATATGAGAAAAGATGTTTCTTTTCCGTTAGCATTATATCAAGTATGCTGTTGCATAAAATGTAATTGTATAGTTTTGAAAGGAATGGAAATAAGTGTTTGATACTTATGTGTTGTATTCTATTTTTGAAAGTTGACCTTCTTCGGTTTATGTAACGAAGGGGCATTGTTATCATTGTATAATATGGATGCTTTTGTGATCGACAATGAAAGCTTGCAAAGTAAATGAGATTGAATTCTTATGAGTGTTTAGTAGTTCTAATTTGTTCTAGCAAAAGCAATATTGGATTTAAATAATTGTCTTTCTAGAAGATAGGTTAAAAATGAGCCTAAAAGAGAACGCTAAACAAGTCGGATTAAATTACTAATCCCTAGTCCTAAGTATGACAGACAATATTAAATTGATTCTTAATCATTTATATCTTTATACTAAAAAGTATGATATAAATTCAGTTAAGAGAACTCGATATACAATCAAATGGAGTTCAAACGGCAATCTCAAGCAAAGGTTATGAGATATTGTCCCATTCTCGTTGTTTTAGAATCAGTGTATTCTAATGACTCCTGATGAGAACTCGACCGTAATACCTCTACCATGTAATGGGTTTTATAGAGGAGGGTCGTCTTAAGACGAAGAATCCAGGATTTGGAAAGGCTAACCTTAGGGAAAAGTCTTTAAAAGTAATTTAAACTCAAGTGCGTAACGCTACATATCGAGTAGATCTTTTCGAGGCGGATTTAAAGGGTCGACGACATAAGTCAATCGCAGAGTTGTACCTCGAGAAGATTAGGATCTTCTGAAGTTACAATAATGCAGATGACTTATGGCGACACCCTTTGCATCGATCGCTAAGATTTACACTTGATTTCGCACGAGTTACCCCGGGACCGATTAAGAACGTGGTCATGTTATAAGGCTGCCTAGAGATTCGGGGGTATCATGACACACCGTTGAACCGCAAGGTTGAACCAAGATGTCATCATATCCCTAATCCTCGTGGTCATCCATATAACATTATCACCTTGTTAATCGCCTCCGAGTGATTCAGTTGTGAAAGGAAGGACCGACAAGTAGTCAAGTATAAGACATTCTATATAACATATGAATGGGGTGAAGGACGTATTCCGATCGGGACGAGTATGCCGTTAAGGAATACGAGACATGAACAAGATGTTTCAAATCTTTGGCCAAAGTATCGCAAGTCATCGCTGATTGCGTTGTCCTAATTCACCTAGTCTAAGGGATGAGATGCCGATGAATAATAGTAACAATTATTCAGCTTAGATTCCTCGACAGAGCATTCTCAATCCCGATTAGGAAGAGAACCGCAAGAGTAATGTGTTAAATAAAAACACCGACTCTTATTACTCATGAATAGATCGGTAGATTACCGAGTCATGGAATGAATAGATCGGAGGTACTCCGAGTCATTACAGCTGCATATGGTTGTCTGTTATATGAATGGTTATTGAATTGTGAGTTCTAAATTATGTATTTAGAACCAGTATGCAATTATCAAAAAAAAAAAAAAATTTGACTTGTTCTAAAGTATAAAATGAGGATGTTACATCTTGGTATCAGAGCTGAAGGTTGCAGCTCTTGGACCTATTGAGTCCATAATCTGATAAAAACCTGAATTTTCTTGTAATGTAAAATGGTTAGAACAAGGGGAACGTTATGAGTAATGCTCCACCTAAAGGAGGAGCGCAACAACCCGTAAACTGGATGAGATCCTTGCTGCCCCGCTGGACACAAGAGATCGCTTGGCTGTACTTGAACAAAGCAGTGATGGGAAATGAGGAGGATGAAGAAGCTGATAATAATAATCAGCAACCTCCTGAGGACAACCCCGAAATGGCTGTTGATGTTAATGCTGTGAATGCACCTGTCCAACCAGAAAACAAAAAGGCCAGATTGGCAGCAGAACTCACTAATGATATAAAAAGGATAAGTCCACCTAAGTATGATGGCACCACATTAGGAGATGGAGCTGAGAACTGGCTCAGCGAAATGGAGAAGTACTTTGCAATAAGGAACTTCTCAGAGGAAACCAAAGCTATTTGGGGAGCCTATCAGCTTTCTCACGAAGCGTCTTCGTGGTGGGATAGCCGAAAAGCTGAGCTAAACATTGATGAGACCAATATTACTTGGGATCAATTTAAAGGCTATTTTAGGCAACGTTGGCTGCCACAACTTTTCTATGATCAGAAAATGACAGAATTTTAGAACTTAGCTCAAGGGAAGCTAACGGTAACTGAATACTGGGAGCGGTTTACAAAACTCCTCAAGTATGTACCGCAGTATCAAACTGACGAAAAGTTCAGGATACGGAAATTCATCATGGGATTGAATCCAGTGATAGGGGGAGAGGTCGATGTTCACAGCCCAACCACTATGGAAGGAGTTGTTGAAAAGGCCATAAGGCAAGAACAGAAATTAAAGGCTATTTCGCTCATAAGGAGGAAGTGCGGAAGAAGACCTGCAAACCCTTCTTCAACCTCTCTTGCACCTTAAAAGGACCATGGAAAAAGTTTGGAAACAAGAGTAAGTTTCAGGAGATAACAACAAGAAAGCAAAGCAAGAAATAAGCTCATTGAAATGTAAGGGATAATTTTGTTAAAAATTATAACAATGGGCAGAAGCCCTATGGAGGACAGCGTGACAATTACAAGGCTGGAGGTAATGCTGAGCCTAAGAAGGGACCTGTAGGAGGCTGCTACAATTGTGGTAAAGACCACTATGCGAATCAATGTCCTTTCAAGAAGGATGATCGTAATCGCAAAGATAAGATACATGCCGCAGAGAGCGCATGCAAGTCAAAAAAGCAAGTAACACCTATAGAAGTTCCGGGTAAGTTATTCGGCATACCTGTCACTATTCTTTTTGATACAGGAGCTACTGAATGTTTTATTTCTAATAAACTTGCTTCTAAACTTAAAAGAAAAGCTGGGAAAATGGATAAATCTTGGACTGTAGAGTATGGTAATAATTCTGTTCATACAGTGAGTATGTGTCTCTTTGGAGCAGTCCTTGATTTACCTAATTTCTCCACGGAAGTTGATCTCTATGTTACACCTTTGGGATCGTATGACATTATTATTGGTGTCAATTGGTTAGCTGACCATAAAGCAAAGGTAGATTGCTATGAAAAGAACATAAAATGTTTAGATGATCAGCTGGAATCAGCAGAGATTCAAGGTGTGAAACGGGAAATTTCAGTTAGAAAACCTGTCAGCTATGCACTTAAAAAGGCTAAGAATAAAGGATGTACTCTTTATGCAGTAAAGATATCTGAGTCTTCAGAAGAAGATGGTGATTACATGAAGCAAATTCCACTGCTACAAGGTTTCAGGGATGTTTTTCCTGAGGAATTACCAGGGTTACCACCCAAGAGAGAATTTGACTTCACCATTGAAATCAAACCAGGAACTGAACCTATTTCCAAGGCGCCTTATAGGATGACTACTACTGAGTTAGTCGAGCTTAAGGCACAGTTACAAGAGCTTTTGTCTAAAGGATTGATTAGACCAAGTGTTTCACCTTGGGGAGCACCTGTGATATTTGTGAAAAAGAAGGATGGAACACTAAGGCTGTGTATTGATTATCGGATGTTGAATAAAGCAACAATCAAGAACCGATATCCACTTCCTAGGATCGATGATATGTTTGATCAAATGCGTGGAGCAGCGGTTTATTCTAAGATAGACCTTCGATCGGTTATCATCAACTAAGCTATGATTAAAGAGGAAGATATTCATAAAACAGCTTTCCGAACAAGGTACTGGACATTATGAATTTACGCTCTACCCTTTGGGTTAACTAATGCACCCAGCCTTTATGAATTTAATGAACAATATTTTTCAAGAATACCTCGACAAGTTTGTACTTGTATTCTTGGACGATATTCTCATTTATTCTAAAAGTGTTGAGGAGCACAATGAGCATTGAAGATAGTTTTGGGAATTTTGAGAAAGAGAAAGTTGTATGGTAAGTTATCCAAATGTTCTTTCTTTGATTCAAGTTCACTATTTGGGTCATGTCATAAGTAAAGAAGGAATCGCTGTAGATCCTTCAAAAATAGTGGCAATAATCGAGTGGCTCGCACTAAAGAATGTGCATGAAGTAAGAAGCTTCATGGGTCTTGCTGGTTACTATAGAAATTTGTAAAGGATTTTTCTAAGGTAGCTGCACCAATAACTTCATCAGAAGAAGGATAAGAAATTCATGTGGAATGACAAGTGCGGCGGCTTTCAAAAGTCCGAAAGACCGCTTGACTTCTGCACCTATATTGGCTGTACTGCACCTAATGGGAATTTTATCTTGTTGTAACGGATGCTTCGGGGAAGGCCTTGAGGTGTTTTGTTACAAAATGATCAGGTCATAGCTTATGAAAGTAGAAAACTTAAGTTACATGAGCTGAATTATGCCCTTATGATTTTGGACTTGCCGCCATTGTTCATGCGCTTCAAGTTCTGGAGACACTATTTACTTGGGAAACCTTTTGAGTTGAAAACTGATCACTTAGGACTGAAATATATTTTTACTCAGCCCAATCTGAATGCCAGACAAAGAAGGTGGTTAGAATTTTTATCACAATATGACTTTGATATTAGCTATATCAAAGGGAAGGAGAATAGAGTAGGTGATGCTCTAAGTCGTAGGAGGCACATTTCTGCTCTTATAACATTGAGAACTCGGCTTAAAGACGAGGTAAAAAGTGCCTCGTAATCGATGCATATTTTCAAAGAAGTAAAAGCAATGGCTTGCCGCAGTAACCTAAGGATAAAAGGTATGAAGGTTTTCATTTTGATAATGAAGGAATCTTGTGTTATGAAAATAGGGTATATGTACTGTCTTTGAATGATTTGAGAAAGAAGTTGTTAGTTGAATTTCATAATTCACCTTTCTCCTGACACCCTGTATCACAAAAATGCTAGCTGATTGAAACAACAATACTTCGGAAAGGTATGAAAAAGGATGTGATAAATTTTGTGACTCATTTATGCTGAATGTCACGCGGTGAAGGCAGAACATATGCACTCTATGGATCGTTATATCCTCATAGCATACCGCAAAGACAAATGGCAAGTAATAACCATGGATTTTGTACAAGGATTACCTATGTCCAGGAATAAACATGATGTTATCCTCGGTAGTTGTAGATAAACCGACTAAGGTAGCTCATTTCATCGCTGGAAATCTAAAGGATGATTCACCAAGATGCTTGGCCAAGAGGTTCGTATACCTAAATTTTCAGATTGCATGGTGTACCGTAATTGATTATATCTCGGGTGGATCCTAGAATGACGTCAAGGTTTTGGCAAACGCTTAACGCAGCCCTAGGAACTAAACTAAACTTCGCTTCGCATATCATCCAGAAACGGATGGGCAAACCGAGAGGGTAAATCAAGTGTTGGAGGACATGTCATGCGAATGTATTGCATGGATCAACAAAGATAAATGGGAAGAGTATCTTCCATTAGTTGAGTTCGCATACAACAACACTTATCACTCATCTCTTAAGATGGCACCATTTGAAGCACTTTATGGAAGAAAGTGCGTAACCCCCGTTAGTTGGGACAAAGTGTTGAGGATAGAGTGGTAATTGGACCAGAGATTCTCACGAAATGGAACAACAAGTTAAGCTTGATTCGTGAACGATTAAAGGAAGCAAATGGATAGACGTAAGAGCTATGCTGACCTTAAGCGGGTTGATAGAAAGTTTGAGCTTGGTGATAAGGTTTTCTGCGTGTTAAACCCGTAAAGAGTTCTATAACTTTTGGCAAGGCTGCCAAGTTGTCACCACGATTTGTGGGACCTTTCAAAATTGTCGAAATAATCAATCCTCGTAGCTTATCGTTTAGCATTGCCACCGCTTTATCTCGCATGCATGATGTTTTCCATATTTCTTTGCTTAAGAAATACGTTTCAGATCTGTCACATGTTTTAAATGGAATTCCTGCAGTCCAAGACCGTGAATAATCGTGGTTAAACCCACACGAGTGCTGGAAACTCGCCAATTGCATTTAAGAAATCGTGATATACAAGAATGTAAGGTCCAAAGGGGACCAGTTTAGCGAAGAAAGTGCAACTTGGGAAAACCTGGAAGAGATGAAAATTGCTTTTCCTTCTCTTTTTGCAACAGAATGAAAACTGTTGACAAAAATATACTTTTATGAACTGATTGTTTTTAAGTATTTATGAAAGCCAGATTAAGGCAGACTTTATTCAGGTTGAATAAATGTGTTGTGACATTGATTTCTGGAACTATTTAATATGGAAGTAGTCACATTGTTTGTGTACTAATAAATTGATTGACCTGAAGGTTAATTTAATATGTAATTCATCGGGACGATGAATCTTTTTAGGAGGGAAGCATGTAACACCCGAACTCGTTGTTACTTTCTCCTAAGACATACAAGTGTTGATATGTGATTTCTTGTATAAGGATGTGTTCTCGATTTAGAAATCATGCTTGATATGTATTGTAATTTCTTGCAGATTGCAGATCTTGATCGAGTCGTAATATGATTAGACTCTTTTATTTATTTCATTTTGTGTCCGAATATTAATCTGATCTCGGAATGAATTATAGAGATATTCATCTATAATATCTAGACTTGGATCGCTGGAATTGATCCAAGTAATGCTTTAAATCTGCTTTTGTGATAAATTAGATCACGCACTTGAACAAAGTCGCAAGGTATGGAAGCATTTATTGTCGGGTCGAGTATGACTCAGCTGATCTTGAGAAATGAATGGTTCCCGATATGGAGGTATATCCGGAAGGTCTCGGACGTGGACCAAGTAATAATTCTGTACATGTATATTCTGTAGAGCCTAACGGTCAGATAGAGTAAACCGCTCGAGATGCATGATTTTAGGTCTTTTTTGGCATATAAAATGTTATACCTAATCTGGAATTATTAATGGTTAGTAACATAAAACTAAAACCTAACCTAGGGGTTAGATTATTGTTAAGCTAACCTAGACCTAGGCTATGTGTTAATATCCTAAGTTAGTATCTATGTGTAAATTGGTTAGTATGGGTATTACCCTAAATTCTAACCTAAGATACTAACCTAACTAATGAGGAGGATGTAAAGGGGCCTATGAAGGGGTGCGAACCATGGGCGGCGTTTTCTATGGCAATTAATGCTGGGGATAAGGATGAGGGATAGGTCATGGCGGAGGTTTGCGGCTAACTAACTCGCGAGACGTGGCAATTTGCTAAGTTTGGAAATGAGCATGAGTTGTAGTTGGACTGCCAACTCGCGGTTGGTGGAAGTTGAGTTTAAGCGGAAAGTTGGTTTAATGGCATTCAATGTTCTAGGGAGATGAGCTTGGAACTCGCGAGAAGGCATGCAAACGGGAAGTTGAAGGTTTGTTTGGTTTGTCGCGATTTTCGGTCTCTCTCTCTCTCGCTTGTTTACTCGGTTCTTCGCACCAGCTTCTCCTTGAGTTGCATGGCAAGAATGAATTTCTCCGCTCTTTTCTCTCGTCATGGAAGATATATATGTGATGGAGACAGCGAAATTTTGTTGGTCGCTTTATCTTGGAAAAAGAAAAGGAAGTTTGAGCTCTTCCAGTGGTCTCGCTTCGGAAATTTGATCAAAAATACGTGCATGTTAGGCCCTAACCTTTAAATTTTTGTTTTTCAAGTGATTTCATTATAACAACTCGTTCAAATGTTTTGAGAAAATAAAGGATTTTCTATGGAGATCTTGTTTAAATTTTGCATCTGATCTCTTCTGGTTCGATTTTTCAATTTCCTCTAGATGGGTGTTTGTTAAAATCGAATTGTGGCTCTATTCCTTTGTGTATTCTTTCTGGTTTAAATATATGAGATATTTATATGTAAAGAGCATGAATGCTCGGCCTGTTTGGCGTGAGCCCAAAGAATATACTTGTGTTGAGAATAGACCACTGTATGTTGTTGATTTGTGGTCGCTGTTTCTTGTTGTGGAAACTGTATGGAATGATTTTGATGGATACTGTAAGATTGATCAGTTATTATTGCTTCTTTGGGAACTCACGTGGTTTTTGTGACAGTGCATAATGATACTTTTGGGGTTTTAATTTGTCTTCTAATTTTTGCTAGGATCAGTAATGTTGTGTTACCGTAGTCTATACGACCTAGCGGAAGTTGTTTTCCTTTTATTGTGGTAACGGGATTACTTGTTGATCTGTGTATAATATAGATACATCTCGTATTTTATTTTATCGACTCAAATGGAGTCCATGATGAATCGTATATTGCTATCTATTGCTGAGAATGTAGATTCATCCATAAGTTTTGTGAATTGATTTTTCGTGGAAGCTTGGTAAGAAGAAACAGTCTTTGATCACCGTTATTTGAATGAATAAAGGATATAGACTTCCTAGGTATGCATTTGCATTTCTTTGTGTAAACTGCTCAAAGTTTCAAGCGGCTCACTTGATTTCTTTGCTTTGAAAGGGGTATTCGATTTGCTTACACTTGTTTTTATTCTCAATGTTTGCCATAGCATGGCATAGAAGGATTCATCACCAATTTCATAGTACGTCACCGTAGGGTTCAGCGGTTATGGGTATAAACCCGTTAACAAAGATACAAGCGTGTGCATATATATGTATATATTTACAATCATTGTAATCAACGACTATGAGGAGTCGATTGTATGTTTTATATTTGAATCTTATTCAAGTTGAATATATTTAAATAGTTGGTGATTGTTGAACTCGCGACTTGAAGGAATAACACGTAATAGACCTCGTTATTTTCGGGAATTACTCTTGTGTTGCATGGGTTTTGTGGTACAGTAATCTTAGGTGAACATTTACGTCTTCGAATTGCATAAATTTGTGTAAAAAGATCGCGTAGTTCAATGGTTCTGGTGTGAAATCGAGATTAATTTGTTTGTCGATTCTTATTATGCTTCGTTGATGAATATCAAGATGAATTCATATGCATTTGCTTGAATTGTTACCTCCGTTTGAATCATTTGGAATTCGGAAAGGTAATCGGTACTTATGTCTCTTTTCGAACTTGACATCGACACCGTCTTTGTCACTATTTGAGATCCTTGAGTATGGATGACTGCTTCGTGTTCGACCTTGTTTGGGTAAGTCGCGAATACCACACTAAGACTTGCATGCGCCAAGGTAAGGATCGATTGGTCAGATTCCTTCTTTTACTTCAGTCCGATTTTGACCGAGCAAGAATAAGTATGCTATGTTCTTTCCATTTAATCGGTCCGATTTGACCGAGCATGATTTGAAATACTGTGTGGTCAACATAGCATAGTCTTTAGGAAACCTCAAATTGCTTGATGCAATAAGGTTGTTGTTTACATGATGATACGTAGTTTCTTGTTTTCAACTTGTGTCAAAGCCTTACTTGTGTAAAAGGAACTAGCATTGGGCTTAGGGTTGATACATGAATTGTTGATGTGTTAGTTAGTTGTCTGACAGAGTTTTGTCTGTGTTTCTATTTCTTGATTTAGAAAATGATCTTGCTTGCGGCTTGTCTAACTTGTTCATTTATATACTGGATAAATGTTTTCATAGGAGAAGACGGTACAGTGATGAATTTATGTGAAAGGAAGTATGAATGGATTGGTTCTTTCTCTTCCTTTATTTAATATTTGTTGATATTTGTCTAACAGTGGGAAATTGTTTTGTAACATATTGGTGGAATCCCGAATTGTTATGTTATTTCCTTTTGGAAGAATGAAACAATCTGACCAATGTTGTGATTTTGGATTCAATGATTGTTTGTGTACATTCGTTCCTTGTTTCTTAATATTTGATGAAATATTAGAAAGTGATTAAGACTATTTTGTAACAATGATAGAGTTACATATTTGTAATCATTTTGTATTACAAGGGCATAGTCTGATTATGTTTACTTATGTGAATATCTGATCTCATTTAAACAGGGTGTTTAATGAAAACAATTGATGGATTGCAATTGTTTTAAAAGTTAGTGCTTATCATGCCTGGGCCATCGAACCGACTCATGTTGACTATTTTTGCAGATGGTTACCGTAAGAGGTAAAAGCAATGCAGATCCGACAAGGTTTGATCGATTGTTTATTTGATTTATAATGAATTACAACTTGATTTTATAGATGTACTATATGAGAAAAGATGTTTCTTTTCCGTTAGCATTATATCAAGTATGTCATTGCATAAAATGTAATTGTATAGTTTTGAAAGGAATGGAAATAAGTGTTTGATACTTATGTGTTGTATTCTATTTCGAAAGTTGACCTTCTTCGGTTTATGTAACGAAGGGGCATTGTTATCATCAGTATAATATGGATGCTTTTATGATCGACAATGAAAGCTTCAAAGTAAATGAGATTGAATTCTTATGAGTGTTTAGTAGTTCTAATTTGTTCTAGCAAAAGCAATATTGGATTTAAATAATTGTCTTTCTAGAAGATAGGTTAAAAATGAGCCTAAAAGAGAACGCTAAACAAGCTGGATTAAATTACTAATCCCTAGTCCTAAGTATGACAGACAATATTAAATTGGATTCTTAATCATTTATATCTTTATACTAAAAAGTATGATATAAATTCAGTTAAGAGAACTGATATACAATCAAATGGAGTTCAGACGGCAATCTCAAGCAAAGGTTATGAGATATTGTCCCATTCTGTTGTTTTAGAATCAGGTGTGTATTCTAATGACTCTTGATGAGAACTGACCGTAATACCTCTACCATGTAATGGGTTTTATAGAGGAGGGTCGTCTTAAGACGAAGAATCCAGGATTGGAAAGGCTAACCTTAGGAAAAGTCTTTAAAAGTAATTTAAACTCAAGTGCGTAACGCTTGTTCGAGTAGATCTTTTCGAGGCGGATTTAAAGGTCGATGACATAAGTCAACCGCAGAGTTTGCACCTCCGAGAAGATTAGGATCTTTGAAGTTACAATAATGCAGATGACTTATGGCGACACCCTTTGCATCGATCGCTAAGATTTACACTTGATTTCGCACGAGTTACCCTCGGGACCGATTAAGAACGTGGTCATGTTATAAGGCTGCCTAGAGATTCGGGGTATCATGACACAATCGGTCAACCGCAAGGTTGAACCAAAGATGTCATCATATCCCTAATCCTCGTGGTCATCCATATAACATTATCACCTTGTTAATCGCCTCCGAGTGATTCAAGTTGTGGAAAGGAAGGACCGACAAAGAGTCAATATAAGACATTCTATATAACATATGAATGGGGTGAAGGACGTATTCAGATTGACGAGTATGCCGTTAAGGAATACGAGACATGAACAAAAGATGTTTCAAATCTTTGGCCAAAGTATCGCAAGTCGCTGATTGCGTTGTCCTAATTCACCTAGTCTAAGGGATGAGATGCCGATGAATAATAGTAACAATTATTCAGTTAGATTCCTCGACAGAGCATTCAATCGATTAGGAAGAGAACCGCAAGAGTAATGTGTTAAATAAAAACACCGACTCTTATTACTCATGAATAGATCGGTAGATTACCGAGTCATGGAATGAATAGATCGGAGGTACTCAAAGTCATTACAATTGCATAGTTATCATATATGAATGGTTATTGAATTGTGAGTTCTAAATTATGTATTTAGAACCGGATGCAATTATCATTAAAAAAAAAAATTGACTTGTTCTAAAGTATAAAATGAGGATGTTACACTCTGGTGTCCCCATTTCAGGGGAGGTAACGCACTCGAGGAGACTTGGTGCTCCTCGTGCACCTTTACTTGCATTTACTGCATTCGATCCCGCCCATAGCGGTGGCGACCCCATTGATATAGACTCGAGTCCGAGGAGTTCATAGGGGAGAGAGATTGAGGAGGGGACCGAGGCTAAGGTCGGTGAGTCAAGTGGGGAGGAGGACAACGATCTAAGTGGCATGACACTCATGATATCTTACGTGTAGAGAGGACGGCGAGTGTGGAGAGGGTGACTCTAGTTTCAGAGGAGCCACTTTCTCAGGGCTTGGGTAGAGAGGATGAGTCCGTAGCGGGATGCTATGTCACTCTAGCCATGGGAGGAGTACATTAGTTAAGAGTTTGACATCTCTGGGTAGGTGTTGACCCTAGGGATCCCTCTTGGAGGCCTGGAGATCTAAGTGAGTTGTCATCCTTGTATTTAATGTTTGTTTAGGATTTCCTTAGTTTCTATTTCTCCTTTTGTTTACGTTTGTTTCTATCTTTTGATTATTTCTAATTCATTTTTCTCCTGTGCTTATAGAAGTGCCGATGAGTGGTGAGACTTGATTTATCAGGTATGCATCGATACCCCGATGATCCCATGGAGAAGACACGTGCAAAGCTATCCGTGGATGCAGGGAGCCTTCGGCTGACGTTAGGCATACCGAAATTTTTACAATTGTCCTCGGCATGTGGCCGGGATGGTGAATACCTCCATACCAAGTTGACGGGATACTGGATAGCGAGTGCTCGATGAGGAGTCACTCATGGCAAGGCCATAATCGCTGCTCCTCGAGAACGTGAGCCCTCGTGAACTTAGAGTGCCGGCGTAGCTGGAGTCTTAGACATGGGCGTGCACATTCGGAGGATCTCAGAGAGTGTTTTAAAGAAAAATTGCTTGGCTCTCTTAGATTATTTATATGATGTATTTTGTATTTCCCTTGCTCTTAGAGCATTTTGACCATGCAGTGCATGATGAAATTTCTGAGAAACTTGATCATATATATATATATATATACCATTTAGATCAGACCCTTGGTATCTATGATTTTGTGATTCATTTCCACATGTAAACTATGATGTTGTTTTTTATATGCTTCTCGAATGTATATCTGATGGAGGACAAATGATACAAAATGCTTTCTTTCCTTTTTAGATTTCGTTATCACGATGTATGATGATGTACACATAATGTGATCTTGAACTTTAGTTTCTATAAGCAATTTTCCGGTTTACTTCATATTTGTTGTGACAAAATGAGATGATAAATTGGTATGATGAGCGAGATGAACTTGCCCTGCTCCTAACTCCATGCAACTTGTAAGATGCGAGGGCTCACCATGCTAAGAGCTAGAAAGGGCGGAAGTTTATGAAATTTTTTGAATGATAGTGATGAGAGATGACAAAGATTTGGTGGAATGAAATTAGGATGCTACAAACCTACTCTACTCAAGTGACTTCATAGTTTAGAATGCTACTTTACTTTGCGGTTTATCTAGGAATTAGATCCAGTAGTATGGCCACATGGTAGAAAAATCTAGTCTTCGGGGTTTTGAGCTCTCTTGAAATTTTGGACATCCCATTCATTTGTGTTTGACTTAAGATTGCAAAGGTTTACTTGAGCTCAAGTTTACTTATGACCTTCAACGTTTATTATCAAGAGGACCCCACACCTTGCCCCATGCTACTAGAAGCATGGGCTTATCACCATGGACAAGGCATAGGTGGCAAGTAAGGAACTTCCATCCTTTCCAACCTTACGTCATTTAGTAAGAGATCACAAGCTCATCACTTAGGAAGGTTGGTAGAACGAGGAAGTGTGTAAAATAAAATTTTTTGTTTGATCGATATTTGACTTGTTTATTTGAGAATAGTGTCAAAGCATGTTCTTATTTCCAATGAGATATATATACGGGATAGATGTGACACTATGAAGCTTCTAGTACGGACCATAGGCAAGACACCCATCCTAAGAAGGAAAACCAAAAGTGAGAAAAAGCATGCGGAGACCTTGGTATAGTTCCCGTTAAGACTTTTTCATAGCTAGCTTTATTTGATGAAATGATTGTGAAGCGATTGATGATGTCATGAAAATGAAGAAGTATGATTGGAATGCTTATGCCAATATCATCGAAGTTTGTAATGAATTGCTTTGAGAATGAGTTCATTGATCACAAAATTGAGCGAAACAAGTGGACAAAATGAACCTAACTACATAAAGATGCAATGTAGATATAATTATATAAATAGTGTTGGTCGACGACATGCATAGAATCGTTTAAGTTAAGGAATTGATAGTTTCACCAAATTCCTCACCTTCGATGTACATAAGAGATATGCACCATTTCCATAGTCTTCGTGACTTGGTATGGGCCCAACCATTTGGCCTGGAATTTCCTTCAGCTTTGCCGGTCTTTTTTATCGATCCTACTGCCTAATCTTAGAACCAAATCTCCTTCATATATCTCGCTCATAGACCTTTTTGTTATACTTCGTTGGCACATCTCGGTCAAGCATAGATTCTATGCCACCTGCACATTGGGTGTCTAATCTCGGCCTCATCTATGCTTTCTAGTTAGGAGAGACATGCTTCTTTATAAGCTTCTTCATCCGGGAATCCCTTGTAATGAATTACGGAGACTAGGTATTACAACCTCAAGTGGGAGAAGCCCTGTGCTTTCTGAATACCAGCGAGAAAGGAGTCGTTTCTCTGCTGGGTGTTCTTATTGAGGCCTTGGTGGGCCCACAAGGCTGGATATAACTTTAAATGCCAATCTCATTTGTTCTCTTTCACCGTTTTAAGGAGAATAGCTTTTAATGTTTTTGTTGTCTTATTTGGCCGTTGGCTTGAGGGTAATACAGGAGGCCGTATGATGATTTATTTTAAATTTATCGTGCATAGCTCATGAACTTCGTCATTCTTAAAGGAAGTACCATTATCTCGAGATAATGATTTGTGGGACACCGTACTGCAAAATGATCGGTTTAAAATGAACTTAGCAATCACGGAACCTCGGTATAAGTGGTAAGAGGCATAACCTCTACCCACTTGGTAAAATATTCGGTGGCCGTGATTATGAAGTTATGGCCATCTCTGTTGATGAGGAGGAGAGAATTTTCCCATCAAATCTAGGCCCCACGTAGAAAAGGGCCATGGAGTAGTGATTGGTTGTAGAGCTTGTGCCGTGTATGTGAATCTTGTGGGAAAATTCTTGGCATTTATGAAACTTGCATACAAACTCTCACCGCATCATGTCTCTAGAGTGGGCCAGTAAATAGCCCATCCGATGTATTTTGTGAGCGGTGGTGTGACCACCGAAATGGCTTCCACATATGCCTTCGTGAGATTCGTGGAGAATCTTCTTGGATTCTTTTGTGTCAACACACCTTAGAGCATTCCATCGAAAGCCTTACGATAGAGAACTTGTTCTATAATAACGTATTTAGCTACAACAATGCGTAACCACCTTGTTTGTTGTAGTGTAGCACCTTTTTGGATACGTATGGTCCATGATATAACTAATAATATCCATATACCAAGGACATTCCGAGATGGGAGGTTTGGCTTCGTATGTAGTATATGCATTTATTGGGAAAGTCCAGATCTACTAGATCACCTCCGCTTCAATGGGTCATCGGCTAAAAACAACTGTAATGATTTTTCCCTTAATGGACTTTTGGTTTACAAAAGTTAATTCAAATTCACCCATTGCTATAAAGTGTTCATCCTTGTGCATAACCACGCCAGGTGAGGAAAGTTCGGGAATGGTTT